>WEZZ01006623.1:0-12142 GCA_013400585.1 Chloropsis cyanopogon
AATAGTGACTTTATAATTGTAGTGACTTTATCTTATAATAAATGTGAGCATTCACGGTTCCTGAATAAGTCCACATTTATTCTTGAAAAAAGGTAAATATGCAAGAAAAAGAAAGTCGATCATTAATATGGAGGCACAGGGAATACAACTTGTGTTTGTGCCAGGCTCATGCTGTCATGTTTACAGAAGTGCAGGAAACATGATTAAATAAAGCAGCATATCTGTAGTGTGCTTTTGATTAAAGTGAGATCATAGCTCCAAAATTAGAGTGGCTGAGAGCATACACTGCTTCTTTTCACAAAACAGATGATGCTTATATAACTTAGACCAAAGTTACAAGGTGCTTATATAGCTTGAGTTGTAAGATATCAATATAACCTCATATATTTATATAACCTGATATCAATATAACCTAAATCATGACTTTTTATATATCTATATAACCTGATACCTATATAAACTGAATCATAACCTTTTATACCTATGTAACCTAAATCATAACTTTTATACCTATATAGCCTGATATAAATAACTTTCCATACAATATAGGGGCTAGTATACAGTTAACTATTTGCTCAATGCAGAATAGACAAAAAAAGAAGAAAAAAACTCACCAGGTGGGTAGCTTTAGAGATAGGTAAGCATAGTACTAATGAGAAATTGTTAAGTGCAAAGCCAATTAGCCACAAAACAAAGAATTTAGGCCAGTTAAGACCAGACAGACCAAGGAACACCATAACTGCGCACACTCCAAAGACAAAGTTGAAAAGTTCAGATGCGAAGGAGGCCTTGGAAGCCTTCATCACAGACCCCCGATGATCCCCGAATTGCGGACGCGCAAGCGCAGCGCAAAATCTAATAACCATGAGATCAAACTATGTAAACGAGTTCCGGCGCATATGTGATGATGTTATAGTGACACAGTAACACTAAGCAATACTTACTGTTTAAATACACCGCAGCACTTGGCAAGGGTCGGTGAGTTAGGTGGAGATATTCCCCTCACCACCAGCACTGCAATAAACAAACACCTGCTCTATAGACATAGTTATAGGTCTATGGGGATTTATTTCCAGCCTATCTTTCAGGCATCACGGAAAGCATAAACAACTGTTTGCTGTCTGATATCTTCTGACAAATAGGGATTCCATTAGAGATGAACCCCAGAATTTTTCAGAGCTCACACAGAACATCCACTAGTCTTTTCTTTCCAGAACAATGGAACTACAGACAACTGTCCCTCTCCATTCCTCTCCCACAGAGTGTCAGCCCAAACCTGCATGCTGAGATGTGGGCTAAACTGTTACTTTTATTCCATTTTAATAAACATTTTTCAGGTTCCTGCAAAATGTTATCTATGACTGTCACCACCAAGGTAAGTACTGCCACCCTGCTATAGCCTATGTACAGTACTTGCATATTGTATCACACATTATTTCGAAGGCTGAATGGTTTTGGCCTACTATTATTTGAATTATCTGGAGGAGGAGAATGAGAAAAACTTTCCTAAGCTTTTTCTTTAACCCACAAATAGGCAAAGTATTTTTTCAAATTACTGTTTCTGATGCAGTCTGATATGTCATTCTACATCCCCCTGCCTCTCAGTCACCACAAGGTCCACGAAGAACATCACAGTATTACATTTCCAGAATATACTCTTTTTTCCTTCTATGCTAACAAGTCAGCCAAAGAATTACATGGGCTGTTTTAACTGCTAGCAATGTCTCATTCTCCAGCATTACTTTTTAAGCACTAAATGGTGCTCCATTCCTCTTGCACACTCACCATTTGTATTCTCCTCTCCAAATGGAAAAAACATACGAGCTGTGTACAAGCAGGGAAGCCTAGCTGCAGTTTCTGATTCAGTAGGAAAGATCTTATTTAACTTCAGTTAACTGTCTCATCTAACACCAGTTGAGTATATGACAACATTAATACATGGGTTTACTTTTTTTTGTTGTTATTGCACTGCATTTTAGCAAGAACTCTTCACTATGCAAAAGAAACAATTATACAATTCAGTGAATGGCAGCATTGATTTTTAGCTGGAAATCTGTAATCTGACTTATGAAGATATCCAGGCAAGTTGGTAGTTGTGTAGAAGAGAAAGAGTCAAACTAGACCCCTTATGAATAGAAAAGCAGGAATTACTTAACTGTAGCAAGAAGCTGAGCAATCCATATGCACACAATCCTTGGCCTGTCAGCATCCATGTGGATCCCCACTGGCTGGAGAACTTCAACAGGGCTTGGCAGGTATGCTGAAGAGGAAAAGCAGAAGTTCGAGTACTGCTGAAGAGATTAATGGGTAAGAGATATAACCAAGATAATGACACAATTAATAAAACACAATTATTCCCACTGCATACAGTGTAACTCACTCCCATTTATATAGATTTCTTCTTTATATTATTACATAAATGGATATACTTCCGTGTCATACTTCATTCCTTAGGAGAACCAAATATATACATACAATGGGAACTTACAGAAGTGTCCAGTAAAAAGAAATAGTCTGTGATCACCTAGATTTACATCTGATTACACCTGCTAAATAGCAGTTATACAGCTCATTAGTGCCTTAAGTTGTGCTTACTTTCAGAGGCCCAGACAGTTTTCTCACCTATCAGTCACTGTGGTCTTTTTCCTGACTCTCTAACTCATTTCTTGGTATACAATAGCCTGGTTTACACCTTTCCATTCCATTAACTGCAACCACGAAACTGCATTTCTTCAGTAGCTCCCAAACTCCCTTCTTTCGATGTACAGTAGTTGTGGACCACTTCCCTCCCTCTATTTACACTGTAATAGAAACCTCTTCAAAGACAGAACAGCTCATAGCTGAAGCTTAATGCTGATGTCAGATAATTGCAGTCATGGGAATACTGAGAAACCTTCACTGTCTTGTTCGAATTGTTTTTCCCAGGAATTGCAGGTATGAACAAGCCCATACAATGTGTGTGCCTCAGTGAATGGTTCTGTACTTACAGCTACAGTTTACACACAACCCCCAGTGCCACCAGCACCCACTGTTGGAATTCTTATCCAGACATGCTCTTCTTATTTCTTACCATTATATCTTCACTTTGAATGTCCATCTCACTGAAAGCTGATTCCTCTCCCCAGTCTTTAGATATTTAACTGAGGCTTAATGCTGCAGTGGCAAGTTCAGCATAATCCACAGATGGAAGGTATGTTGTGAGTAAGAAATCCATTCCCTCCAGTTTCCATCTAGTGTCAATGGAAAAGCAGCAGATAATGATGGAGGAGCAAATCATTGCAGTGTTTGAACTTTAACGGGATGAATTCCAGCCTAAATGATTTGGACAGGAACTTTTCGTGTAGGCCATGAACTGCTTAACATACTTAGAGGTATTAGCTAAAAGTTACATCAAACAGCCACACCAGCTCTTTGCAAATAAGCTTTCTTCAAATCCTTCTAATTTTTGAATTCTTAACTGCATAACAAGTCTATTCGTCGCTTTTCAAGAAATGAATCAAATATTCTAGTAAAGGGTAATTGTATTTGTTGAAGATGAATGGGATCAAAAAACCCTGCAGATGATTAAGTGAAAGACACTTACGTACTTTTAAAAAAAGAAAAAGCTATAACAATGTAATCTGAACTAAAAATAGAGAGATTTAGCCAGACTATTTGGTCTAGAATCCAGGCTACATTTGTCACATGAAAATTATTTTGGAGGAAATCTCTACTGCTATTTGTTTCCGCTCAAGACAAACATTACCAGAACAGCTTTTCTTGTGATTTTCTGTTTTGGAACTCCTGGTTTTGGCTTTGTAGAAAGACAGGAAGCACATGGATAACTGAGGAAATACAGATTCAAGAGTAAGTCACAACATTTAAATCTGGAGCCAAAGTAACACCAAGTCCTGCCCCACTTAGGCAGATACTGAATAATACTGTTATCTTAGAAAAGGTGAGGAGAAAATTATCCCCTCATATCTAGACAATTCTCTCCTGCATCCAATGCTACCAGAATTATATATGCCAAATTTGCAATTGTACTTGTCAGAAAACACTGTCCATCTGTGCTCAGTCTGAGGAGTGTCAGTTTATACCACCAGCACTGCATTCTATTGCCTTTGGGGGTACTGAGGAAGTCTTCACAAAGGTGCGGGAATAGATACCATTTTCAAAGCAATTAACAGCTCTAGCAATAATTTTTTTTTGGAATCTTCTGAGGGCTTCACCGAGTTAACCTCAAACATTTACCAGAACAGCTCCTCAGTCACAAGACCACCGTGTACTGACACAACCCAGTTATTTCCTGCATGCAACATCTACACACAGAAGCAGGGCCTTTGGTGAGAGAAAGAGTATCTCAAGTATTGTATTCTGCAAAAGAAGCAGAAAGAAGAGGGGACTGACAGAAGGGTGCTGGGAGAAGGCTGATGGAAGAACTGAAAGTAGGAAGTAATGAGGACAACTAAAATGGCTTCCTTACTGTCAGTGCACTGAGTGTCAACCCAGACTCTTTAGTCCCAAATGAGACACAATTCCTGAAGGAGTGATATATTTACCTGAGGAAAAAGGGTAGGATATGGGGAGTTCTTGTGGAGAGCTCTAATACCAAGTGGATCAAGAGACAAGAAACGTCTGTTAAGAATAAAACTAAGGGATCCACTGAACAATACAGCCTGACACAGAAGCAGAACCAGCTCTGGCCAGGTAGTTCGGGTACAATGTTTTGGCAGGATAATTGTGTACCTAAGTGCAAGGTTGTGCTGCTGTGGCTGTACTGCTAGGACTGAGGACACCCTCAGCATCAAGGCTTTCTGGTAGTATTTTACACCAAGGTATAGTTTGATAGTTATTCTTTCTCTGTTCAGACATCCTCAAGGTACTGTTAGACATTTGCGGTTACAGCTGAATAAACAAGCTTAAGTAAAACAAGAACAGAAGTAGCCCCCCAAAAAGACCATTTTTTGGGACAAACTTAAATACACTCTAATACACTTAATTACACTAATCTTAAAGCAGGCAAAATAATCGTACTTAAAGTGGAGTAACTTTTTAACCAAGAAAAGACTCTTTCTCATAGTGTCCAGACACTCTCCTGTGCTTTTGGCAGACTCTGGATACAAACTGTATATCTTGTTCCTAGTTCAGTGATGGACAAAATACAACCCTTCAGAATAAAAACCTCTGCAACCACACACCCATGAAAAAAAAATAGTTGGTGACACAGCAGTTTGGTCTTCCATAATCTATCTAAAATTTTGACAAAAATATCTTGTATCTTATTGTGAACTTTGGAAAAGCTCTATTTAAAAAATCTACTAGTGCTCTGCACTTTTGCATTTCAACTGGATTAATGACAGAAACACAATGAAGAGGAATTTCTGTCCTCCAGATCCCAAAGTAGTGTGAGTATTCCAGAAGCACATGTAGCTATTTCCATTCTCTTAATTTGCTTTCACTGACCATGTGCATTCAAAGAAGCACCAGGCCAAAATTCCATTCTCAGTGGTACTAGCATTTGAATACAATTTTTTTTGGTTTAAAAAAATTCTTTTTAGCAGCTCAGTATGCTCGTAGATAAAAGATGCAAACCAGACAAATCATAGATCCCTGCTATGCATCACAGACAATTGTAAATCACATCTGACAACAAGCCCCCCAAACTTGTCTTGTGAGCTAACAAAAATCATAAGAGAAAGGATATAAATTGTTTCATGAGTTCAAAAAAGAAAAAAAGGATAGTACAGGCAGCTAGCAACACTACTCCAGTGTCACTGTTAGTAGAAACATATAAAAGAAGGATGATCTTAAATAGAAAGGAAATCCCATTCACAAAAATGAAATCACCTATGAATCTTCATTTAAAATTATTGCCAGGATTGTCTTTTCCTCCTGCCCCTATAATGGCCTTCTAAGATAAAAAAGTTTAGAAATTGGCTGCCTCAGCAGTTGTGGAGGTGATTGAAGATCCTGCTTGGGGGCAGAATAAATCATTTGATGGCCAGGGAAATGCCCTTGACTCTCTTTCCTTTGGCATACCTTTAATTTTCCCCCTTTTTAGTGAAATACAAAAAGAATTAAAGGCCACGAAGAATCACATTTGTGGATTATTGGATCAGACATCAATTAAATAATTCCACCTGCTTTATATCTTAGATAAATACGATAAGCAAAGGTAGAAGATTTTGTAGGGCTCCAAATTCAGGCCACTGAATCAAGCTTTTTGTGTTTCAACAGCATTCATAACCGCCTCAGCTTCATTTTACTAAGTCAAGGCTTTTGCTGGGCTTTTCTCAGATAACAGGCTCAATTTTCCTGGCATTGTTAGTCTCCAGAATACAATAGAGGAATTGCAGAAACACTGGGTGTTCTACCCCATTTCTGCTGAAGATATGAATAAGAGTGAATCTTCAAAGGACACACTGATATTTTCAAAAGGATATAACAAATCCCAGGTTTCTTCCCAGAAGGAGTTTGGTCACAATATGAAGATACTGTTTAAAGTATTTCCTCTGGCTTGACAGAACTTGTTCTGTCAAATGCTCACTCATAATGCCAAGGGCAGTGGCATTAGTGGGAAGTCTGCACCCTCTTTGTGTACACAATATCCTCATTTCAAACAAGCAAATGAGAGGGAATGTTAGCTGAGTTCTGTACAGTTTTAAAGGAAATAAAAATAGAGTGAGAACTCCAATGCCCGTGTTCTTTATGAGAACTCCAATGTCCTTTGTTTAGTGTAGTAAAGCCTAGACTTTCAAACAAAATGTGTCAGATACAGATGAAAGGGCTAAGCAAGCTTTTTTTTGCATTTTTCAGTATTCTCAGATTAGCTATTCATGTTTTAATGAGATCTTCAACATCAAAGGGACATACTAAAGATAATTACAATTCCTCTTCACTTATCTGTCCTACAAAGTTTTAATGTTTTCTTCCATTTTACATACTGTCTCATAAAGAATGAGACAGTAAAAACACTTGCAGTAAATTTGTTTTCCAATTCTGCCTGTGTATTAGTATTTCTTCAGAAACAGAATAATTTATTATCTGCAGGTTTTGATTTTTTGTTTATGCATTCCATGCTTGACTAAAGCAAAATATTATTTAAGGATCTGATCTGAAGCCTGCCTACTGAAGTGAGTAGGAGTCTTGTGGAGATCTGGCCCCCAAGGATATCTGCCTACTACAGAATTATCACAGTGAGAAAAAAACCTCCTCTAAACCAATCAGGCAGAGCTGTTTACAGAGGCACTGTTTAACTTACTGAGTTTCTTGGAATGAAAATACCTCAAAACACATTAACCTCTCTGGACATCAATTATTTCCTCTGCTTTTTCAGTGAGAGGAGATAACTGGAAATGAAAAAAATACTGAGAATTAGTCACATTGGACTAAGTCATTTCACTAGGAATATTTGCAAGGAAATTCTGCAGAAAGCGAAATTTTAAAGACATGTAGTAAGAGTGATTTTTGAATGCAAATTCTAGTGCTACTATCATTATGAGGATGCGTGAAATTACAAAGGGGAATTTTTATATACTTCCTCATTATATTTGGTTCTAACATTAGAAGAACAATAGTCATTAAAATGGCCATAAAAGAGATGAAACATTTTAAACATATTAAAGGCCTCACTGAATTTCCTGGAATTTAATTTATTTCTGTGAACATACAAATCAATTAACCTATTTGTTTAGGCAGAACAGTAACAGACTTTCAGTTTCAAAATTCTTCTAGAAGGAATTCTCTCTGAATCTACAACATTTGTAGGCAGAACTTTTTATCTGTATAAAGGAAAAAAAGCATCATCGTTTTCAGAAAACACAAAATACCATTTGTTACATGGTTAAATACCATTGGTTAAAATACCAATATTCTTTTTTCTCTCAGGGCCTACTAGTCCACAATGACAGTGGTCACAGCACCAAACCACACAAAGTTGTAGAAGTGTTTGGACCACACTCTCAGGCACCTGGAGTGACTCTTGGGGTGTCCTGTGCAGGGCCAGGAGCTGAACTCAATGATCCTGATGGGTCAACTCAGCATCTTCTGTAAGCATATCCTTCTGTGATTCTGTAAGCAGATGTCTAACTAGATCATATTTCCTTTCAGCTGGGATGGGGGGAAATCTAGTGAATATCAATTTATTTTTAAATGCCATTGAAGCAATCCCGAATATTAGATTGCTAATAAAAGGTTACTAATGATCCGCACGAATTCACTATCTGTGAAGTGCTGCCTCCAGGGTGATGTGAGGAATAGCCCATAACCATAACACCCACAACCATAACATCCATAACCAAGGGGATGAGAGGCCTATGAAAAAGCTGGATCTGGCTTCTGGACACATGAATACTTTCCTGGACTAAACAGTAAACCATTTCCATCAAGTAAGCAGAGCCACCTTGTACCTCTTGCTCAGAGGTAAGCATGACAGACCAGACCAAAGTCTTCAATTACCACCCCTTCAACCAGCAGCTACCAATTCCCAGAGCTTGTCAGTGAGCAGAGCACAGGGCAAGCTTGATCCCTATTGAATTGCCCAAGCTGTGATTAAGCCCACAGCAATTGCCTTGCTCCTGGCAGGCTGCCACATCCACTGATTTCAGTGGAGAAAAGTTACGGTTAGAAAAGGAAGAGGCTGGCCTGGTGCCCACTACCCTCTTCAGCAGAGTTAAACCACTCTGCCCTACATTTGCAGGCACATCCGGCCCCAGGCTGTCTGTGTAGGAATGGAGAGCGAGGGTACAGATGGTGCCTTGTGCTGCAGGGCTCGTGAGCATGCACCCAACAGCCACGGAACATGTACCTGCAGAATGGGCACAAGGGCAGTCAGGGCTCTGTGCAAGAAAACATCTGGCTCTGAGCAGCTCCTGACTGGGAAAGAGCAGAGGGAAGGACCCATCTACATTGCAACTACAGAGCACCCAGGGCTGGCACACCTGCGCTCCTCACTGCTCTTGCCAACAAGAGGCAGTCAAAGGGAAAGAGCAGTGGGGAATTTCACTTGGAGTTCATACTGTAAAACGTTTTACACACAAGAATGGCAGAACTTACAAGTTAAATAAAGGTACTGTTATCTGAAATGCTAACATTCTTTGAATTCTACCAAGAACAGTCTCCTCTTTTGTCGCCCCAAAGAGAACGTGATAGTCACTCAGTGTCACTAACGTCTCTACAAGACACCCAAAATTGCAATTTTACAGACAAAAGAGGAGAACATCTGTTCATGTGTTCTGTACTTCTGTCTCAGACACACATCTTCCTAAGGACATGAACAATTATAATTTTATTATCTTTAATGTCTTCCTCATCAAATTTCACTCCATTTTCTGTCCCAGACAAGGTGTATTGTGCAGTAACATTATAAACTCTTCTTAATCTTGCTGTTATTTCAGCCCAAATTTATTTACTGGGGATTATGAGCTGACAAGCGTAATATTTCCCATCCAGAAAAAAACTCAACTCTGCTTTATATTCTGTTATTTTAGAATGTAATCTTAACCTATTCAAGTGTCTAGAATATGAGGTTTTTTACAGTTTTAGCAAGAAAATCCCTTTTTAATTTTTAACCTACATTTCAATTTTCAGGGACTTTATTAAAACATATTTTTATTGATATGCTGTTGAGAAACACAACACTTTCTCTGTAATTATGTACAGTTTTAAAATCAGAAATTAATCACAGTTTCATATTTTTGTTTTTGGCATCATAGAAGAGTATTCTGTATTTCAGGGATATTTAAACTGTTAAATGAAGTTATGACTTGCTATGGGGGTGTGATGCCACCTTGTGGCATCGTAAGTGCCTCTAACATGCACAAGGAGATAAAAACTAGTCCTAGGGAGAAAAGGAAAGGAGACTGTTCCTCTGCGACTGCAAGAAATTGCAAGAGATTCCAACAGTGAGCCTGTTGTCAAAGAAGAGTGTGTGGTTATTGGTTAAGAAATGAGCATTCAGCATCTTAAGATTACATTTAAAAGGGCATGAGAGGGCACAAAGAACTGCAGCAAAACCTCAAGTACTTTCCCCAACACAGATCCAATTACAGACATCAGTTAATTCCACTGAAGTCAGCAGTTACTGGAGTAACTTAAGTAATGCAAATCAGATTTTGGCCTGCAGGTTGTTGCAAATCTTGGCTTGAAGTATTTCCTTAAAACAACGATCAGTTAAAATAACCAAGTTATTTCTTACTTTTTGATACTGTTTTATTTACTTTCACAACTCGTTTTTTGTCCCTAAGATACTTTAACTGAACATAAATGAGATATTACACACACAGCTGTTTTGATAGAGACTTTAGGTAATGGTTTTCATTCTTCTTTGTCCATTTTTGAAAAAATTGTAGTAATGTCTGTTTATATTTAATACTTTTCTGCAATTCAAAATGTATGTCCTCTTGCTTTTGGGCCTAATCCAAAACTGTTTTAAATCTAAACCTCTTTTACTGTTTCAGTTTCTCTCCACATGGCCTGATAGTACTTTTACAGTAAGGCTGGTTGAAGAAACACTTGCTAGAGAATCTGTTAGATTGTGACAGTAATACAATTGCCAAAGTCCAGCAGGTTTGGTACCTCGTGACAGGATTAAATTTGCATCACGCTGAACTACTGACTCAGCAGTCTTGCTGTAAGAAAAGTGCCAGTTGCAAGACATCCAGCTACAGACAACTGTGAAAACGCAAATACAAAGCTCTTCAGAAATCCATCCCTTGCCTCTGCCATCAGGTGCTGGAAATACTCACCCACCACTAGGCAGTGCTGAAGGATTGAGTGCACAGATCTCTCTCAAAAGCCAGGGACACACAGTGTTACTCCGGTTTTGTTACAGGACATGAATACAAGTCAAAAAAATAAAGGCAGTTAGGACAGCTGCACACATTTGTATCTGTAGTATTTTGCTAGAACACGTCTCTATGAACAGGAATATTTCTCCACAATGTGGTCCTAATTTCTTTTTCTCTTTGTTTCTCAGCTCAGCTGGATGATTCCAGGGTCAAACATCTGGTGGCAAGCTCAAGTGTCTCGTAAGGGCTTTGTGACATTTAGGTCAGGGAGGACCCAGGGAAACAACACACTGAGCACTTCCAAGGCCACTTGTCCTTTAAGATAGGAGTATGATATAACCCAAGAATGACACACAGTGCCAGGAAAACAGGAATTTTAGCTAATGACAATCATAACACACAGAAGAATGCTGTTGCCAAAAGGAGCTGACCTATATCATCAGCACCAAATCCTTTTAGTCTATATAATCTGATCCCAAGTCTTGCAACCTGGTATTTTACAAATACATCCTAATTGTATCTTCCTACACACCTCACAAGGCTTCCAAGATGAAATATCTGTCTTGAAATAAATTTTTAAAAACCTAGGCTGATACTTCAATTAATAGGAAATAATTTTAACATAATCTCTCTTAATGCCAGTGTCTTGCAAATAGTTTGAATCAGCCGATACATCTAACTTAATCTGCTCATGATGAAAAACAGACTTGAACCTCTTTTTACTCAATCAGAACTCAATATGATGATTGATTTCTGTTAATTTTAACTTGGGTAAGGGAATTAAGTTTTTTATTCCTTTATCTTAACAGAAATCAGTAGGAGAAAGCATTAAAATGCTATAAACATCACGGAACATGATAGCTCTAAGATACGTATTCCTTACTGTCATTTTCACTGTGCAATCTTAGACACGTGTCCTGTACACCTTGAATATCCAAAATTTCCATTGAAACTTTTAATGTACACAGATACTGCTAGAGAAATATTTCTTCTTTATTCGTAGTGTGCAAATCTGAACAGCAAGCTACCCTGCAAGCTCACCACACAGAAGAGTTTCTGAGGTAGATAAGCATCCCCATCCCTACAGAAATGACAAACAGGTTAGGTTCTCTACTTTAACAGTTTTCTATATAACACATTTCATCCTTTGGAAGATTTAACTTTATAGTAATTAGAATTATGATCAGAAAGGAAATTAGTATGTGGTCAGCCTAAAAATTCTCAAAGCACAACAGAATGCTTCAAAAGTTTTAATTGTGATGACTTTGATACAGAAACCATGTAAGTGACAGAGCCCTTCTATTGACTGTTAGAACAGCAATTAATATACATATGATTGTCTTCAGGCCCCAGTACCTAAACAATACTGGAAG
>WEZZ01006626.1:1709-18375 GCA_013400585.1 Chloropsis cyanopogon
TGAAGCAGAGAGGGCAAAAGCAGATGGGAAAGGATCAAGGAAAGCGTTATCTAGAATGAAGTCAAACCAGGGGAAGTCAACAGCATCTTTAAGGAGTTTTGACTTGAATGGAACAGAATAGAAAAACATATTTTATTCTTTCCATCCCTTCTCCCACTCCCTCTTCAGGATGGAACAGTTAGGAGGAAAGGAATATACTTATTTCTCTCAACTGGAACCACAGAAATGCAAATGTTTCCTAGTTAAATGAGTGACAGCAAAATATGAATATTAGATAATAAAAGAGGGAACTAAAAGGAAAAAAGAGCTAGGGACAGATGAGATAGATGGTAGATAGATAGATAGATAGATAGATAGATAGATAGATAGATAGATATTGGGAAAGCAGAACCGTCTGCTCTTAAAGAAAGCTTGTATTTGGGCCAGTACAACAATTTGATTTCTACAGCTATAACTCTTGTAAAAATATTACAGTCTTTCTGTCCAGCAGTTCATACTGGCAAGGCAGCAGTGCCCATGAAAACCAACAGATTTAGACTATGTAGATCACTCAAATACTAGATTAAGAAAGTAGCCCAGATAAGAATACATGTGTGTTCTTAATCTCGTGTGTTTTCATGTCCTGTCTAAATTTCATAAGCAAGTAACGGTGATAGGGAGTTTAGAAATACTTGTGTTATTTTTCATAACTTAGCTTGAGCCAGACAGTTTATTTTTAAGACAAGAATCGACTTTGTGTCAACAGACATCTAGATTTATGTTCTGAATCTGAATTTTTCAGGATGTGGCTTTGCACCTCACTCTGTGTACTTTGCTTTGGCCATGAAATAAACTTGCCAATGTGTTTTTGACTGAAGCATGAGGAGCATATGCTAGAGGCAATAATCTGAGCACTCATGCTGGCAGACAGGGTTTGAAGTTAAGGAAATCAGGGAGAAAGAAAAAGAGATAATTTTAAAGCCAAATGTTTCAAAAGTCATGAAGGTGTCTGTATTATCCTTTCAAGCTGCTGTTGCTTAGCATCACTGAAAATCAAATGGCTTTTTTATATTATTGTCTAAATACAGGCTTAGTTAATGATTTTGGGTTTTTTGCACACTCCATATCCATAGTGTGATTAAGCAGCTGAAGGCTCAGATATACTATATACATACACAAATAGTTTTCTATGAGGAATCCATCTGGAGAGTAGTATAAGCCATACATAAATGGGCAGGATGGGTATAAGGTTTTTTGTTTAGCTCAGGTCTCTTAACTGTAGTGTATTGAACACTTCAGTTATCAGTCTGCTTCACGAAAGAATTGCGAAGGCAAATGTTCTTTAATGACAAGTCAGTCTTTATTTTGATGCTTTACATATGACCCTAACTTTAACTTCCTTGATTTGCACATTTGCCCTCTGAAAATGATGGGTCAGATTTTTATTGAGGTTTCTAATTAGCAGTGTTGAGTCACTGAAGTGAGCTGTTTCTGGAAGTGGAAACAAGCCTGCTTCATCAGCACAGTAGCTTTTTGCATTTTTGCACTGTCTTTCATGCTCACTCTCATTCATATGGAACCACCTTGGGTATCTAATACATCTCTAAGAGCAAATTACAAATGTACAAATTTTGTCCAAGCAAAATCCTTTTTCTCTGGACAGAACAGCCTTATTTGCACTAGACTGGGAACATTCCCTGTGTCATGCTAGCACCTTAAAATGTGCCCAGATGTTCGATGTAAGGGTGTTAGCTGGCATGTGCAAAAGTTTGACAAGCAGTTGGATTGCAATTAAACAGTATGGAAAATAATGTCCCACGTTCAACCTTGGATCAGTGGACTACACAAGCTGACCTTGCTGCAATAGTCATAGTAGCAGTGTGAACATGCCTGTAGTCCACTGTCTTGGTTTGAAAAGACAGGTGTCTGCTAAGGAAAGCAGGAGCCTCTCTTGAAATGGAAAATGTAAACCTCCTCCCTCTGAATTATTATAATTTTGAAATTAAGGGGCTCTCAGGCAAAGATATGGGAGGAGGAATAACAGCTCTTTATTGGGAGAAAAAAAAAAGATAAAAACAAAAATGCGGTAATACAAAACAACACTGACAGAGTCAGAATACAACCTGACACCCTGCTTCTTGGTCAGGGTGTTGGTAGCAGTCTGATTAAATGGTGGCTGCAGTCCTCCTGGCGTGATAGATGTGATTCTGTTGAAAGCAGTCATCCTGTAGAAAGGTCTAGTTTTCCTCTGAAGGTCCAGTGGTGGTGTAGATGGGCCTGGTCTTCCTCTGGGAATCCAGTAGGAAAAGGCTGTCTGTGGCATTCCAAATCTCAGATTATACCCAGGAAGGAATGCTTGGCTCNTAGATGTGATTCTGTTGAAAGCAGTCATCCTGTAGAAAGGTCTAGTTTTCCTCTGAAGGTCCAGTGGTGGTGTAGATGGGCCTGGTCTTCCTCTGGGAATCCAGTAGGAAAAGGCTGTCTGTGGCATTCCAAATCTCAGATTATACCCAGGAAGGAATGCTTGGCTCCTCCCCCTGGTCAGAGCAGCTCACAATGGAATAATGTAATTTTATCAGTCATGCAGTGACACTCACTGGCCCATTAGCAGAAGATATTTTCCAGAGGGAGGATGGGTTGTGGAAGAGATAAAGAAAACTGCCCCACCTGGTTTTAACAGGTAGCCCAATTAACAGAAGATAACTGCCCCACCTCTAACAGATGGCAATAGAGTACACACCCCCAGCTACATCTTGCAACCTAAGACACCCACAGTAGAAGTTTTAGTGATTTCTGACTCGGCCACATATGTGCCTTCTGTACAGCACCACAGGAATCCACAAATTATCTACCTAAATATCTCTGCCTTAAGCTAAGCACTACCTACAGAAATTAATATCATCATGATGTGGGCTGGCTCTTAACCATAAAAAATAGGTAAATATTTATATTATTTGTAAATATTTATTTATTTATTTATTGTAAACGTAGTAGCATTTAAGGAATTTTAGGGAAACAGTGAGGGAAAAAGGGATGAGTCACATTAGTTATACTGTTTGAGGCCACATATAACAAAAAGATGCCCTACAAGCTGAAAACTATAGTCAACTGTAATAACATATGGAAGAGCACCTATCTTTGTGCACAGTCACTACGCACTTTAAAAGGGAAAATTAAATAGTCTGTGCTACTGTACAGCTGTGAAGTGGGATCTGAGAGGGAGGAGCTGGTCAGTGTCTGTTTAGAAAAGATACACCATACTGGAATCGGAAGGTACTGATTGATTATTTCTTCACTCCATATACATTCTGAATACATGTAACTGCTTTAGGTTCCACTTATACCATCAGTTTATCACACAGAATCCATACCAATCCTCTTAATTGTAGTTCTCGGGATAATGTAGACACATTCTCTATATTCTCTTTAAATGGGGCATTGCCTCATAGGATCTTGTGGTGTTGTTCAGGGAATAAAATGCATTAAATATTTAAACCAACTAAATAGATTCCCTTGATCTATCAGTTCAGATATATTGAGCTTATCTAAGATAATAAAAGGCCCAGATCAGAGAATCTAAAAATATTTAAAAGTCACATTTAATGGCACTTTCATAATTAAGAGAAAAACAATTGAAATTGTGGCACACAGAATGAAAACAATACAGTATGGTGCTTTAAAATATCACCAACTAGATACTTTCCTCCATTTCAAGAAGGAAAAAGGCATTTTTTCTTAAATAAAATAATGCAAGCCAGTAGCTTTGATTGAAGTTGTCCCCCAGTATGTAAATAAGCTGTACAGTCCTGATAACTGCTGCAACATATTACAGTATATTGTGAATCCAGTAGTGTTCAATCCTAAGGTCAATATGGGTGAAAGAAAGGTTGGAAAGATAAGTTTTCTGCTGAAACTGGTAAATGGCGGGTTGCTGGGGTTTGGGGAGACTGTTTTGATTTCTGTAAATGAGAAAAGTGACTTCAGGTTGAATGATTTACTCGGTTAGGTGGATGTGACCCCTGTTAGTACTTTTTTTTTTTTTGTCAGGTCTCAAGGGATGACAGTCAGATCTCAGTGCAGCTATTGCCTGGACAGTGAAGGTAGATTTTGACTGCATTTTCTGTTGCCCAAAAGTGATCTGTCCATACAAATGAAACACATTCTTACCTCTCCAATAGAAACACAGAACTGCAAAGTCATTGATGTTGCTAAAGACCTTTAAGACCATCAAGTACAACTGATGTATTTGTACATCAAGTACAACTGAGTAAACTCAGAACTGCCAAGTCCATCACTAACCCATGTCTCAAAGCACTACATCTGCACATCTTTAAATACCTCCAGGGGTGATGACCCAACTGCCTTCATGATCAGCTGGCTGTCAACCAACATTCCCGTGTCCTTTTCCACCACTCTCCCTCAAACTTGTAGCATATTCATGACCCAGGCGCAGGATCTGGCACCTTGCCTTGTTGAACCTCATGCAACTTGCCTTGGTCTACTAATCCAGATCCTTCTGCAAATTCTTTGTACCCTTCATCAGTTCAAGGCTCCTGCACAGCCTGGTGTCGTTGGTAAATTTGCTGAGGGTGCAAGATCATCAAGATCGTCAATAAAGATGTTAAACGGGACTGACCCCAGCACTGAGCTCTGCGGACACCAGTTGTGACCGGCCACCTACTTGATGAGGCATCATGCACCACCTTTCCTTGGGCCTGGCCATCCAGACAGTTTTTAACCCAGCAAAAGATGCACCTGTCCAAGCTGTGGACTGCTGTCATCTTCAGGAGAATACTGTGAGAAAGGATGTCACTTTACTAAGGTCTAGGAAGACAGTGTCCAGAGCCTTTCCATCATCCACTGAGTGGGCTGCCTTGTCATAGAAGGAGATCAGGTTGATCAAGCAGCCTTTCCTAAACCTGTCTGCATATTTTTAGGGTGTGAATATGCGAGGAGATGAAATCTTCTCAAAGGGAGGTTAGTAAATCATCTTTTGGAGAACTGATGTTTCTCTTACTGTAAAGAATTATTCTTTACTTCTTTCCTTTATAGTTTACTTCTTCACTTCTTGTTTACTTCTTTACTTCTTTACTTTATTGTACTGCAAAGAAGAGTTCTTCTAGAAACACTCCTATGGAACAACAAACCAGCTTGTGAAAGGTGCTGCTTAGCCAGAAGGCTGTAAGTGACCTACCTCCAGGGTGAGAAGGTACATGAGTTATTAGCTCAATGTCTTGGGCAGTGACTAATGGAAGTTTATGTGAGAGTATGACAAATATGCAGTAGGGGAAAAAAATGATGTGTACTTGAAAGAATTTTTCTCAGCTTTTTAACATAAAAAACCTCAAGCACCTCTTTCACGTCTCTTGTAAATTTAAGAAAAGGGCTTACTTTTGACTGACTTTTCTCTTTTTCAATTGTGTGTGCAACGTAATTATGACATCCAGAGGACAACAGTGGAGACAAAAGTCTACTGAAAAGAGATGAAATTCTGCTGAAAACATTATTTTATACATAGTAATAAAAATGAAAGAAAACCAAAGAGTTGAAGAAGAACTTATGATGCTGAGAGATTGGTCAATAAAATAGTAGGGACAGAAAAGGACAACGAGGTGTGGAATAAAACTGCAAGAGGGAGGTGTAAGTAAATTATGACTGTTCGACATGAAAAGGAGATGAGCTAGAGATATGAGAAGCAGAGAGAGGACTGGTAGACCATAAGGGCTCCCTGCCTCTTCCAACACAAAAGACGGAAGTTATTAAGTGCAGCTATGAGGATTAAGTTTCAAGCAACAACAACCAACAAAGGAAAAAAAAAACCAAGAACTATTTCTGCAATCAGTGAGGACAAAAGATATTCTGGGTGCAAAAAATTTACCTGGGTTCAAAGGGAAACTGGACAAATACTTTGAAAAGAGATCCTTAGGGGGTTACTGGAAAGACATCAATAGCTTAAGGTAGAAGAACATCTTAAGGACATACAGTTATATACTCAGCCTTACTTAGGCATGCATCTGGGATCCACCTGAAGATGGGAGACTGGGCTAGATAAACCCTTGGGCAAAGCTGGTGTAACCATTCCCCTGAACATCATTCAGTCAATTCACCTCAAAGCACCATTATGAAAATGTATTTTTTCAATCACATCCAACACAAATTATATCCTGCCTTTATCCTCCCTGTTCCCTCAGTTTCAGAGTGGCAGAACATAACTGCAGTAGAGCAGGATTAGATACGGAAACCACCCATCCACATGTGACATGCATCTTTTGGGACTTTTTCTGACCTTTTCTTATTTAATTACTCTTCTGTGTTCATCTGTTTTCCTATTAGGGGTCTTTCTCTTTTTCTCTTTATTTTTCTTTTAATTTTGAGGGTGAGAGAAAGGTTATGGTCTTCTTTCTTGTGAAGGTTTCATTTTTGTGAGGAAAATTTTAACTAGTTTTAGCCTTCTTTTCTTAATATATTCATTATTTTTATTGATTTCCCTTTGCTTATATTTTGCTTAATCTTCTTATGCCTAGAACCCTCTCCCATTAATTCTGCGTTATCTCAGGGAAATATTTTTGGGGAATAAGGGAAAAGACTCCACAAAACCTCCCTGGACCTATTTAGCAAATAATACTTTTTTTTTTAGATCTGGATCTAAATTCAGGAATCTCGCACCTTATCTGAGGACTTGCCCATCCAAACTTTTATTCACTTAGTGACTCCATGTGCTGGTGACTAGAATGTGTCTTTCTCTATAGAAAGCAAATCTCTGATTGCTCTTTTCTCAGAGAGTCATGAAATCATTCTGCTCTGATATCACTCAGCAGTTGTATAGGCTCTGTATCCCTGCATGGGGTCTGATTTAGCATCTTACAACAAGGCTTACTTTAAGGGAATTTCATTTTCTCTTGGACTTCAGTGCTTCTGGTTGTCTTGGAGTCAGGCAGAGTCTGCTATATCTGACCATAAAAGTTTGTAGGCAGACAATTCCAGATGGAATAGTGAGGCACAAGACTGTTGTATGGCCCCCAGTTGCAAGGCTGTTGCTTCCTCCTTGCAATCCCCAAGGTCTGTTATGGCACAACACCCAATAAACTTTCTGTCCTTGCCTACTCTGTTACATGAAGGGATTGTTCAGCTTCAAAGTGTGAGTCACACACTCACGTATAATAAATGGAATAAAATACTTTGCCATGAATAAACATCTCTATTTGGAAGATTCTTTTTAGAGATATTCTCTTCCAAATCTTTTTAAATATTGATGCAAATGTCTGGGCTTATATTTAGAGAATAAAAGGAGTTTAGATCTAAAAGCAGAACATCTAGTATTCAGGTCATTTAAGAATATTGGTAATTATTTTCATGCATATTCTAATTAAATATGTATGTATCACTTTAATTTCAAATAGCACTTCATAGAGATTTAAAACCCAGACCTTCCCACCCTGGAGTTTACATCAGACAATATATCAGGAGCAAAGATGAAAGAGTGTGCAATGCAAGATGGGGTGAGTCCTACTACAAAGATAATGAGAATCTCATGCTGTTGTAAATGAAACATGGCAAAGCCAGTGGTTTAATTTAAGTAGGTGGAAGGCATAAGGATGAAAAGCAGATAATGATGGAAAGCTTAAGAAGAGGAGTTTGAAAGAAGAAGGGTGTGCATGAGCCCTTCAGCAAAGTATATCTCATGAAGGCAACATCTTTGAAGTTGCTCTAGTCATTAAACCAGGGCTAAGCTTGGCCTACAAGACTAGAACAGAGCTGTGACACAAAGCCAAGGTTCTGTGCATAAGTAGGTACAGCCAGCAGGACATGTATTGTAAATGCCAATACTGTCTTCTGATTCTGGAAGTGCTTTCTAAGTCATTAGCCAAAGGGTGCAGTGGGTTCAGCACTTGAGCATGCCAGCAAGTTTCCAGACAGAGGAACAGACAGACAGACAGCTGGACTGCAGGTGGTGGGTGGGAGCAGTGTGCATTGTGCTAATTGCTGTTACTTTCTGAATCTGATAGAACTCTCTTAATGAGAACTATGTGTGAAAAAGCTGAACTGTTCCTGAATGTCACTTAGACAAAATGCAGTGGTATCTGATCTGTTTTTTATACACATGCAGTGTGTATTAAATTGAAACAGTCTTGCTGCCCATCACTGCAGGGCTGCGAACCCTGTGCCTTGCTGAAAATTTTGTGTTCTTTTGGGAGTCTCATACTTTTTGATTGAAAAAGATTCTTTCTGACAAGATTGAAATTCTTTTTATATCCAGAGTTTATAAAGGGACTCAGTAAGTTTCTCTGTGGTTTCTAGTCTTCCTTTTGCTCACATAATTGACCCTAAAAAAGAGAAAAACATACAGCAGAGATTGTTGAAAAATACTACCTTTACAGAGGATTTTGGGAAGCATTTTATTTCTCATCTTTATTTTGGGAGAGACATAGGTAGACACAAAAATGGTCAGTCAATTATTGCAAAGAAAACAGTTTTCTTTGAGAAAAGTAAATCTTTGGGGTTTTTTTCATTATGGAGTGCACTGCTACATAATTTGTTTCTTTGAAATGTGCAGCCGGCATCATAATTCTAATAAAGTGCTTTTTTTTAATATTTCATTGCTTTGTATTTATTGACCTGATATAATACAACACAGTATTTATTGTGCTGAGGTTTTTTTTGATACGCTGCATGAGCAGCTTCACAACGCAGTTATATGAGTGATTTCTTACAAATAGTGGATGTGTTCATCAGGTGTTTACGACCCCAGCTTGCTTTATTTTCAACAGGCATATAACAGTACTTGGAGACAGTGCACATAGACAAACACACACACAAATATAGAAAATAATTCAAATAGCATTTCCCACTCTCTCTCTGCCTACATTCTCCTCTAGCCTGGAGGCACTTGGAAGGATATCACTAGGATTAACAAAAAGTGTTCAACAAATCTGAAAATACTTGAATTCTTGCTCAGTTGAAGTTCAGCTTATTTTCATGTGTTTATAAAAGACAGGTCCTGCCTGCATCACCCGATTTCTTTCTAAGACAGGGTGACCCACTTAGTGGATGAAGGAAAGGCTATGGGTGCCGTCTCCCTAGACTTTAGTAAAATCTTTTCCACAGCATTTGTGGCCTGGATGGTTTCACTGTTCACTGCATAAAACCTGCCTGAATGGCCAGGCCCAGAGAGTGGTGGTGAATGAAGTTACGTCCAGGTGGCAGCCAGGCACTAGTGGGGCTCCCCACAGTTCAGTATTGGGGCCAATTGTGTTTCATATCTTTATCAATGATCTGGAGGGGGGAATTAAGTATATCCTCAGGCAGATTGCAGAGGACACCAAGTTGGGCAGGTGTGTTGACCTCCTGGAGGGTAGAAAAGCTCTACAGAGCAATCTGGAAAGGCTGGAGCAATGGGATGAGGCCAATTGGATGAGGTTCAACAAGGTGAATTCCAGGTCTTGCACTTGGGTGATAATAAACTCCATGCAGTGCTTCAGGCTTGAGAAAGAATGGCTGGAAAAGCTGCCAGGCAGAAAAGGACCTGTGGGTGCTGGTCAATAGCCAGCTGAACGTGAGCCAGCACCTTGCCCAGGTGGCCAAGAAGGCCAATGGCATCCTGGATTGTATCAGAAATAATGTGTCCAGCAGGACTAAGGAAGTGATACTCACCCTGCATTTGGCACAGGTGTTGTGAGCCCTGATTTAGGATCCTACTGAGTACATAAATTTTTATTGAATGAATGGTTTTGATTTCTCAAAGAATCACCATCAAAGGTATTAGCAAAAGTGGTTTTAATCAGAATTTATGAAAGGGTGACTTAAGGTTTGATAGCAAGGTTCACTATCAGTTACTATGTGAAAGAAACGTAGAAAGGAATGTTGAGATAGAATTGAGGCAGAATAATTTACAGAGATCAGAGATGCAAAAAGAAAATGAAGGCTGTCCCACTGAGTCACAAGATTCTGAAAGGACCCTCTTGCTTTTCAAACTCCTTTTCAGAGAGGAGTCTAGGATTGGCTAGATTCAGACCTAGTCCTAGACTTGGCCAACAACTTATGTCTACAGGATTGTATGTGCAAAGTTTGTAATAATTAATAATGAATACCTACATGATTAAAAATGTTTCTATTAATTCAGCATGCCATCAGTCACTTACTGAGGATCAGTTTTATGTAACGGGTCTCCCCACCTCGAGTAAGGAAGGATCTCTTGCTCTCAGATAAGTTAGCTCAGACCTTGAGGCTTCCCTGTCCAAAGGCAGAGCCATCTGGTCTTCATTACAGAGAGAATTTAGATTGGGTTCATCCAAGGATCTATCATTGGTGAAAAGCCTATGCCTTGAGAAGCAACCTTGAGAGACATTCCAGACATACAGCCAGGCTGTCTAGTAGGGAGAGCTCAAAAAAGACTCACTTGGACTGCCACATTTATGGATAAGGTAGTTGGTTTGTAGTCAAATCACATGCAAGTTATTGCATGGAAGTTATGCATGAGATTCCTTGTAGCCACAACTTTCTTGTTTCTATGATAAAGGAGTAATGGAAAAAGGACCTACTATTCATGTGCTAATCCCATGACTGGTGATCCAAGTTCATACACATCAATACTCTTTGTGTCTCTCTGCTCCTCCTAGGCTTGCTAGAGGAGTTTTTGGCCATGGAACATGGAACATGGAAGCCTTGACATATTTTGGAGAATATACCAAAATATGTAAAGTTTTGTTAAAGTGCCAAATGCAACTATCACATAATATGAGGTGGCACATCAAATCCTGTGTTCAATTTTGAGCCCCTCACTACAACAAAGTCATTGATGTGTTGGAGTGTGTTCAGAGAAGAGCAATGAAACTGCCCTTCACGGTAAAGGGTCAAGAGAATGAGTCTTACGAGGAGTGGCTGAGAGAGCTGGAGTTGTATAGCCTGAAAAAATGAAGGCTTAGGGACAACCTTATTACTCTCTACAACAACCTGAAAGAAGTTTATACCGAAGCAGTTGTTGGCCTTGTTCCAAGTAACAAGGGATAGGACAAGTGGAAATGGTCTCAAGTTGCACCAAGGGAGGTTTAGATTGGTTATTAGGAAGGATTTCTTCACTTGTTAGTGGTGTACTTGTCCATGTTAGGTTTAGAGTTGGAATTGATGATCTTAAAGGTCTTTTCCAACCTTGCAGATTTTATGATTCATGAGCTATTGGTTATGCATGAGCTAGATCCTCATAAGTATTTAGGTTCCTAAAGTCAATGAAATACTTCTTTCCCACAGATTCATAAAAATCCTGAATACTAAAGTACAACTTAGATTAAATATAAGTGTCTATATTCAGGAAAATCCGTCAAAATTATACAAGTTTCTGAAAAGACAAAGCAGCCATTATGGGAAAAGTTTCTGTATTAGTGATACTGTTGCTCAGTGATTAGTGATAAAACTACTTGTAGAGAGCAGACAGTGTGGCTACCTAGGCCCCCACTTAAGTGCCATAAGGCTCAGTGTTGCAACACCTAAAAGGGAATAATTTCTGACTTGTGGTTTCAAATTCAAGAATTTTAACGGCTGACATACTTGAATGCTTGGATACTATTAGGGCACACCGAAAAGCAGAAACCTGTCTAGCCTTTCTGGGCTTAAAACCTCTCTTAAAATGGCATGCAGAAAACCCCAGTCAAGCTGTAACACCTATTTTGTTAATAGGTGCTGACATCAACATTTTTACTTACAATTAAGTAAACATTACCTGATTTTTCATAATAACTTAGAACACTCAGCAAAAAGACCCAGGTGAAGAAAAGTCCTAAAAGTTAGCAAAACTCTCAGCTTACGGAGACTTAAACCTCTAAATATCACATTTTATCTGTCATAAAGCCATGGAGCATTGAAGATGAATGGATATCCTGCCTGTTGAAGATGAGTCCTCGAGAACGCAGAATTTCTGACTCCAAGAAGAATAAGTCAGATCTTTTCTCTGTTCTAGCTGTTGAGCTACCTGCCTAGAAGGTGCTAAGTGTAAGAAAAGTTGCTTGAGTTTTTCTCCCAGAAGTGTTTATGTATTTTACAAGAGACAAATATTGAATATTAATCTTTCAATTAAAAGCAATTTATTTTTTTTTTTATGGCAAAACTTATGTTTTCCATTCCATCTTTCCTAGGTACACACAGCTAGAACCTTGCAGATAATGAATACAGACAAGAAAAGTAAATACTCCATACTTGCTAACTTTAGAGTGTATTACAGAGCATGTCTTGAATCTTGGTGCCACCATCTTCAATATCACTGGAAAAGCCTGATGGCATCTGGGATTTGTACCACATTATTTGACTCTGAAATCAAGGTACAGGAAGCTGATGTTCATCCAAAGTATCTCCCGAGTATGAAGTCAGACTGCAGTAAGGAAGTGTACTTGGTGGCAGCATGCCTGGATTCTCTACAAGTAATAGCCTATTTAAATGGAGAATTGAAACGGGGAAAATTTGGCCTAGGGGTGTAAGGAAAATTAATTGAAGTCTGCTTTAACTGCTGATTCAAGATTTGGAGGAATTATCATAGAATTATAGATTGGCCTGGTTTGGAAGGGCCCTCTGCCATGGGTAGGGACACCTTCCAGTATACCAGGTTCCTCAGAGGCCCATCCAACCCGAACTGAAACACTTGTGGATGCCTCAGGGATGGGGCATCCACAACTCCTCTGAATTGCCTCATCACCATCACAGCAAAAACTTTCTCCTAATACCCAATCTAACCAAGTCTCTTTCAGTTTGAAGCCATGTCCCCTTGTCCTGTCAGTACATACCCCTGTAAATAGCCTATCTCCATCTTTATTGTAGGCTCCCTTCAGGTACCAGAAGGCCACGATTAGGTGAACCCACAGCCTTCTCTTTAACAGGCTGAAATAAAAACAATTCACTGAGCCTTTTCTCATAGGACAGATGCTTCACCTTTCTAATCAACTTGATGGTCCTCCTGTGGGCTTGCTCCAGCATGTTAGTGTCCTTCCTTTGCTGTATACCAGAGCTGGCTGCAGCATTACAGGTGGAGTCTCACCAGAGCAGAGCAGAGGGGCTGAATCCCCTCCTTGCCCTCCTGGCCATGCTGCTTTGGATGCAGCCTAGAATATCTTTGGTTTTCTGGGCTACAAGTGTACACTGCTGGGTAATTTCCAGCCCCTTATGCACCCCAGGTCCTTGACAGAGCTGGTCTCAATCTGTTCATCCTCAGCTGGGGTTGATATTGGGTATTGCCCTGACCCAGGGGCAGCACCTTGCACTTGGCCTTGTTGAACCTCATGGGATTCTTATGGCCCCAATTTTCAGGCTTGTCCAGTTCCCACTGGATAGTATCCTGTCTCTCAGGTTTGGCAACTGAAAGAATCATCTTGGTGTCATCTGCAAATTTGCTGAGGATGCACTCACTCCCTCTGTCCTTGAAGGCGTTAAATAACACCAGTACCCCTAAGGGACACCACTGATCTCTGCTGGGACCCCGGGCTGTTGACCATTACCCTCTGGATGTGACTGTCCTATCACTTTCTTATACATCTAAACAGTTTACTCTGCAAATCCATCTTCAGTTTAGAGAGAAATATTTTTTGGGGAGCATGCCAAAGACTTTCGAGTCCAGATAGATGACATGTAACCCTTCCCTTGTCCGCTGATAATCGCCTGATATGTATGGACCGCTTCTTGGACCAGCTTTTAGACTTTGTGTTAATTTTACTGATGTATTTGTATTTAATACATGTACACATTGAATAAATTTATAAATGGCTTAGAGTTTTAATTGATTAATAATGGAAAATACTGAAAAAGTTAGGAACTGCTCTATAATCAACAGAGATACCTGAAAGACACACAATTGTTTGAAGGATAAGTCACTGATGACACATTTAAAAAACTCAGTATTCAATGCTGCAATGTTCATTTTGATGCGAATGACATAGCAGAAGAGAAACAGTCCAAAGAGGGAAATGAAAATTCTTATATATTTAGAAAACTTCTCCTGGAAGAGAGATCAAAAAGATTAAGTCAATTTAGTTTATAGAAGAGATGAATGAAAGGTAGAAGGCTAAAGCTGTATATAATAACAATAATAATAATAATAACAACAATAATAATCTGGTGAATGACATCCCATTTGTTTGTACTTTTGTGTCCCTTTTACATAACTTAAGAACTGGTTAATACCTACAGAAATTAGCACCACTAGAATAATTTTGCTGGAGTTTTTAAAATATTCTACTCTAAAATAATCTATCAATTTTACATTTCCTGTAGATTTTAATATTTTTCGACAGAAAAATTTGGATTTAAATGAAAATATATCTTAATGGTAATTTACTTTTTTTATGACCAGCAAGTATCTGCAATGAAACTTTAAACTTTGCATTTTGTGAACAACAAATATTCAAAGCTTTTATTTGTAAGAAAAAGTTAATGTCATTATATTCCTAAATAGATGAAGCAGCGGTGAAGAAAACTGCAAAGCAAATATGAAATTTAATAATAGCACTCCAACAGCTTGCCCTCAGATTGTTAGGAATTCATTAAACAATGGTTGAGCAGAACAGACAATTAAATTATTCTCATATGAAGTATCTATCCATATTATGAATATTGCATATGACAGTACACATTTCTGAAGGGAAGTAGTGCACAAATTTCATTTGAGAGAATCAGCAAGAGGTTTGATTTTGGCCTCCAGATATATCCTTCTTCTTTCACAGACAAAATAATAATAGTAGTAATGCTAGTAATAATAGCAACAATAATTAGGATGCTGATGTATAAACAAAGTTAATATACAGAATCAAAGTAACACAATATAACCTTCTGTAGAAGAAGAAACTGTACATGGAAGATTATGCCAGTAACCTGACAGATATTTCAGATACATATTATCTGTACACTTATAAAAAGAGTAAAGGAGGGGCTGGTAAAACGTTCTGGCAGCGTTAAAAAAAGAAGTCAATGAGATTAAAAGTCAGCCAAAACAAACATAAGTAGGATTTACAATGCTGTATATTATGATGTGATGTGTAATGAACATGAAATGGTAAGAGAAGTCTGTCTTATACTGACATTCAATCTTGTTGTCATGTTTCACTAATTTTGAACTTGACTTGTGACTGATGACACTAATGGAAAAAGAATCTGAAAAAAAAAAAATTCTGCTTTATTGGACTTCCAAATGTATAGACCAAGGATTTAGATGGCATCAACTAAGCCATTGAAAGCGACTGGTAAATATTTAACAGCTTATCTAAAATTTGTTTTAAGAGTATTTTGGAAAATGGAGTACAAATAACACTTTATGTAGTGTTTAAAGCTAAAAATATAACCTATTACATCAGTTGAAAATCGTAATTTTGTAATCATTATACTCTTGACCTACAGCTAAGATCAAGATGACCAAAAGTAATATAAATATCGTATTCACTGATACATTCAAAACATATTTGATTGAATATGTACCTAAATCAGTGCTTTCAGAGGAAAGGCTACGTGCAAATCTCTATAGTTATGTCTGTTGTGCAGATTTGTTCCTGTTGTATCCAGATACAGAAAGCTGATGAACACAGAGAACAAATTAGTAATCTAAACTCTGAAGTTTGACTTTTCAGGTTCTAATTCAAAACATAAATGGTGTGACCATGTGTAAACTTGATGGGATAAAAATTCATAGAAATGTTTTGCTTTCTTAAAAGGCCAGAGATTGCATCCAACCTATGGAATCTATTAGTCTATGGCATCAGTTTTACTTCAGAGAAAGCAAGAGAAATAATCAGGACAGTGACTGAAGACCCATGCTTGTACGTTTCCTACCATGGTGCACACTTCAAGAACTGCCTCAGTAGCTTCCCTTGATGTCTCCTTCTGCTTCTCTTGCACTTTTATGCCCTTATGGCAGTGCTCTGGATATATCGTGTGTGCCCAGAGCAAAATGTCTTAGCATGTTTTCCCAGCAGCCCTCATGACATCACAATCTGACCGAGATTCTAAGGAGTGACAGATTGACAACATCCAAATTAGTTGTTGAGATCCAGATTAGGTTCAAACCTTCAATGACTTTCCTATTTATTTTATAAATCTAAAACTTATTAGGCTGTCTCCTGTTTTAGTACTAATAGTATTATTTCCCCTTGCCTTGACAAATGCAACATCGCTGCATTTATACTCATTTATAATGATTATTTTCCTAGCTTGTCACTTGATAATGCCATGACCCTAACATTACTTTTCAGGTGCCTCCCTGCGTGGCTGAGTTAAACTAGTTTCCCACTCTTCCCTTATTTCATGATTATTTTTTTCATTTCTCTACTCTGTGTATTGCCTTTTATTTAATATCAGTAAAGTCATTAAAGCTTTGTCTATGTATTGGTATACTCTGTCCACCTTTAAGCACTACGTGCTTATTATATTTTCAGAAAAGCACCTTAACAATTACTTTTACCTTCAGCTTGCAGGGGTATGGCAATGTATGAGTAACGTGCACCAGTAACACCCTTTGGCTTTTTTAGGCTGTGTTTTTAAAAGTTTAAATGTTCAAAAATGTTTTAAAATGTTTTAAAATGTTTTATCTTCATTTTAAGCAGGATGATGATGTGCTTGTTCTGCTAATTGAGGTAAGTTGGCATCAGGTGCAGAGATATTCATGCCAGCTGTGCAAATGTCTGTACTGGTGATACATTCTCATTAAAGAAAAAAAAACCCAAAA
>WEZZ01006627.1:21733-37804 GCA_013400585.1 Chloropsis cyanopogon
GACGTTTTAGATGTCTGCCTCAGAAAAAGAGGTACTCTTGATGTCAATGGTTTTATCAGCCTAAGCACAACTCAACATAAAGTAATACATATACATGAAATCTAACTTGTATGTGGACATCTGCAGTATGCATATATAGCCAGATTAATTCTTTCTGATGCAACTAACTTAGCTTATGCTGAATACATGCTTTAAAATGTAGTAGTTTTACTATTATCTTATAATACAAGGGGAACATTCACGTAAAATAATGGAATCCCAGTATGGAATAGGAAGTATTAGAACACAACAGCAAGAATAAACCAACTACTTAGGCTAAATATAGTATTGAAAGAGCCTTGCAGTCAAAGTGAGGTCAATTCACAGCCATGAAATCACTAAGCAGTAATGTCATCATTCCAATGACTGCACAAATGACTTAATCTCATTATTGTGATTCCCATCAGATTTCAGCTATGGTGGTTTCTAATTCAGACTAATACACACTAGAGAATGTTTCTTAGGTCACATTACACAACCAGAAGTGGATGTCTGCACTCCTTTATTTGGTACCATTTCTATACTGTGAAGATGGGGACATTAATGACTTAGATAGGTGCATAGTATGATATTATATGACCTTTTAAATATTTCTTCTTTCATCAAAAATCATGAAAGCTTTTCAGACTTATAATGTATAAAAAGACAGAACAGTTTCAGAAGCTAAATGGCAGAAACAGATTTGTTCATCTGACCTCATTTTCAAGGATTTGAGAGGCACAGAGAAGAACTCATGACTTAAATTTGCTTCTCTATTTCATTTGCAAGTTTTATAACAGCACTTTTTGGTGCCTTTAGAAATACACTCAAATACTCATACACTGAAAACCTCACACACTAATTCAAAAATAGTTTTCTTTATAGTTGTTTAAGAAATACTTTTCCCATTATATCAAAGTGTTAAGCATTAAAAAAAAATAAGAAAAGGGATTGCTTCATAAACATTAAAAAATTTATTTTCCCTTGTCAGACTTCTCAAAATAAATCCAGTAGAGATCAATTAAAAAAAAAATCATTCTTGTAGCTTCATTGTTCTTTGTTTCAATTTAGTAATTTAAAATCATTATTCAAATATACTAATTGAATAAAAAATTAGCTCAGACTGGGAAAAAAGGAATTTATTTTTACGAAAAAAACATTTCAATATTTCTGAAATTTATCCTTAAATTTCTTTTAGTAATTGTAAACTTTCTGGTTTTTTTTTTTTTTTTTTTTTCTTTTTTTTTTTTTTTTTTTTTTTGTTTGTTTTGGTTTTTTTTTTGGTTTTTTTGTTTGTTTGGTTGTTCCGGTTTTTTTAAGTTTCAATTTTGGGGTAGTAATAGTAGTTAGTGACCTAAATTTTGAAGAACTCCCATGCGCAGTTATATAATACCCCACTAAAAAAATCTCTCTACGGCGTGTACCCAAAGCAAGTTTCAAAAAAAGGACACAAATGCTATGTTCCTACAGCACAAGACAACGCATGGCAAAGAGCTGCATGCTGACTGTACTGCTTGCTGTACTGCCCTGGGAGCTGGTGGGATGGTGCTGTAACGAGGCCACTTAACCCTCTGACACGGTGAGAGGCTGCTTGTGGAACCCCAGTGACTCATTCCACGTGGTGCTGTACTACATCTCACAGCTGCTGCCAGTATCCGCCCCCACACACATCAGGGCAGATTTCAGCAAGCACTTTTAGGAAATTCTTTCCAAGAGGTATATATTGAGAAGTAAACAGCCAGTCACTGTGGAAGCTCCTTGGGTGCTGCTGCCCTGAAGCGTCCCCTACACAAGATCACTTATATAAGATCATCTTCTTCTTAGAGCTTTATATTCATAATCATCTTTATTGTCTGAGACGTTTCCACATTTAGTAGTTTTAAGCTTGTGAGCCGTGCTTTCATTTGATATGTGGTCTTTCCTTGACTTAACCAACATCTATTTTTCTCTTGTCCTAGCCCTCTGTATATTCCTTATTATTGGGTTCTGACACTGTAGCTAGGTTACCTTTACTTCCTCCCATTTGCACGTTTTCTGTCCAACTGAGTTTCATTTCCAACTGAGTTAGAAATAGCCTTTGCCATTTGAATGCCATTAAAATCTACCTTTGCAAAACTGCCAGAAAACTGTTCTTTTCATATTATTAACTTTGCTTAAAGAAAAAAATACTGGTTTCAGTTTTAGCCTTCAAAACTTCCAGATACAAAATAGGTATTTTTATGTCTAAAACTGCAGCTTCCATCCTTCCTAGTTCAACATGTCCTATATTGTTTTACATCCTTATTGCTATATCGTGAATATAGATACGTTCAAATCAGTTTAATCATTTTAGTATATTTGCACTTTAGATGTTTGATGCCCATAAAGTTGGTCAGAAGTCTTTTTGTGGAAATGTGCATATTTACTTGAAATATATAATCTATGTCATATCATATAACTTACAGTTTCCTTGCTTGTATCTGTGTATTTTCCAGGTGTGTCCAGTGACCAAAAAATTTTATTTACTTCTCATAAGTTGTATATCTTCATATCTATTGTGAGAAGCCACAGTGTGATAAAGCCTGCACTCCTTCTGTTCTATAAGACCAAGTGAAGTGCATCACATTTCCAGAAGTGAACCTCGTGGTCTTACTAGTATTTAGTCTTGCCGATTTCATTGCACACCATCCTGAGGTGTCTGAATTAAACTCTTTGCATAAATATCTTTTCTCTTTTCCCAATTCTAACTTTTGTCCCAGTCAAATACTTTCTCTTTCATAAAAGTCTTTCTTTCATCAATCTTCTATTTTGTTCTTCCTTAGTATACTTGAGTAATTTTTATACACTCAAGTCTAATAGTCACACAATATTCCTAGCTTTCACATTTAAAAATTAAAGATTTAATGATTATAGAAAATTTTGTAAATTTCACAAATTAGAAGTTAATTAAAAGGAGGAGAAGATCTGTTGCTTTTAAAATCTTACCATTTTAAGACGATCCCTTCACCATAGTCAACACAGGAATTCATATAAGTCCAGAAGCCTGTTCAGAAAATCAGAAATTTCATCCTAATACAGACAGGTGCTTCCAGATTTCCTCTGAGCTCTCTCCCCAGGGACTTCTGGAGAGCCTGTCCTTCAAGTTTAAATATCTGTGCAAACCTGTGCTGTTAATTTTCCCTGTGTGATCTTAAAAAATCTGTTTTTTCAAGTTTTGCCTTGAAAGAAAAGGCAAAAAAATTAGATGCATTTACTTCTTATTCTTGATTCATATGTATATTTACTTTGCATGTTTTGCATAAAGATGGTGTGATAATGCTTTTGTCTGCTGGTGTTGAAGTGTTCACAGGAAAAAGGAAATACAGAGGAAGGACATTTGATAGACTGAAAAGTCGTTCCACAGATGTTGGTTAGATTTTGTCCAATTCCTGTGTGCAGTTTTTAATTATTTTTCATCTGGTAAATCTGAAACTGCATAAGAAAATGTTGGCAGGTATAGCCCCATTTTGTGGAGAGAAATATGATTTAAAAAAAATTATTTAAAAGTGAGCAGGCATGTGCTTGCAGTAAGAGTGTGAGACTTCTATTTAAACTTCCTCTGAGAGACCCCATAAGGGTAAAATGGAATATATTTGCCCGTGACAAATGGAAATGTCAAGTCACAAAAGAACAGCAGTTACATCAGTACCTCAGATGGTAGATGTTCTGGTTATGCTCATCAGCAGATATTTTTTTTGTGGCAGAGGCCATATTAGCCCCTTGTTGAACTCCTTGCATACTTATTTTGGCTACCAGACACACAGAGTTACCCTGAGAAGTTCAGTAGTGGAAAGGGGGGAAAACGCACTGTATGTTCTTACTGGCTGTAAACGGAACTCAGGCCTTGAAGGGATCCTTTGCTGATGCTGGAGACTGAAGACCCTTTTCCCACCTGCTTTCCTTGTAGAACAAGTTTTCTTCAAATCATTTTCAGTGATGTGAGAGCTATTAAAAATGTACAAACAGCGTTCCATTTGAGCATGCTTCTGTAAAGCATGGCTTGAAACTAATTTGCAATAGGCAGCTAGGTTGAAAGGAATATTTAGGGAGATGTTAATGCTTCCAAATGAGTTTCAGTTTTCTTTATGTAATCCTCAATTTTACATTACTTTAGTCTTAAAATAGTACTGAATTCTGAAATTGAAATATATAAACTAAAATTAATTTCCTACAATTCTTTTTAACTCTTCCAGTCATTCAGCCCTCTGGACATGAAACAATTCATGTAATACAGATTGCAGTTTCAAATACACTCTGCTCAGTCCTGGCATCTTGTTTACTTGGGAACAACTGTTCATTTAAATGGAAAAAAAATCTACACTATAAATTAAGTAAATGCTTATTTACAGCAGCAGACAATTGGGTTTAGATAGCTTTTCATTCCTGCCTCATTTTCTATCTCTTGTTCCATCCTTTTCTAAATTTCTTTAGGTTTATTTACCCTTTAATACCTACTGTTTCAGAATTTAATTTTTCAGATTCTGAAAAAGTCAAAACAGTCCTGATTGTGTTCTGTCAACAGAACAGGGTTGAAAGGAGAACTGGGTGTGTGTCAGGAACAACTGTGATTCGTTTCTGTCCAGGCTGAATAACAATTATGTTTTCCTGACTTCTTTTCTGCCTTTATTATGCAATATAAACCTCTGCATGAATAAGATAATGAGATAGTAGATGTGTGCCTTTCCTGTGATAAGGGAAAAAAACTTTCTGGTCAAGTCACTCTGGCTGTTCTTTGGNTGCAAAATATATTTTAAAATAGAAAGGAATCTGTGATTTAGAACCCAAAGACAGTAAAACTGAGTGTACCAGGCTGTTACCACTGTTACCTGTTATTACAGGAAATCCTGGTGATAATAATCTTTCAGTTTTACCCACACATAGAGGAAATCTGTCAAGAATCAAAGAGTAATTGACACATTGTATGTGTGGGGAGGGAAATTACAGTATTCGAGGGGTAATACATACAGCATAAGGGGTCAGTCTTTTAAAAGTTGGAATATTTTTGAAAGGCAAGAGAAGAGAATGCAGGAATCAAAGCCATAGGACCCCTTGGTCTAAGTTTGCTGATCATCAGCGGTAGGCACTACGGTTGCATAATTAATTACTTTTCAAAAGTTCAACCTATTCTGTGTCAGCTCTCTAAGCAAACCGTTCAGATGCCCTTCATTTAATGAGCTGGAAAGTGATGCTGGCTAGCTCAGTGATATTGAAGCTGTGCCCTTTGCAGCCTAGTCTGCAAAAGCTTGTGTTTTGATTTATCCTGTAGGGGAACACTGGNAATTTTAATATTTGAAATGTTATGTTCCCCTGGTATGCAGCTCATGATACATCAAAACTTGTGCTGTAAGTATCCCAATACCTCCAAAGTTTCAGTATTAGTACTCAGTGCCCATTTCTACAACTACTCTGTTAGCTCTGGAAGATGGTCAGTGTCCAAAGAGGTGAGTAGATTGTTACCTTCTCCCTCTCTTTAGTATATTTAAATCCTGATTTGGTAGTTTTGTCTGCCTTAAGTTGCTGACAGTGCAAAATATATTTTAAAATAGAAAGGAATCTGTGATTTAGAACCCAAAGACAGTAAAACTGAGTGTACCAGGCTGTTACCACTGTTACCTGTTATTACAGGAAATCCTGGTGATAATAATCTTTCAGTTTTACCCACACNGAGAAGAGAATGCAGGAATCAAAGCCATAGGACCCCTTGGTCTAAGTTTGCTGATCATCAGCGGTAGGCACTACGGTTGCATAATTAATTACTTTTCAAAAGTTCAACCTATTCTGTGTCAGCTCTCTAAGCAAACCGTTCAGATGCCCTTCATTTAATGAGCTGGAAAGTGATGCTGGCTAGCTCAGTGATATTGAAGCTGTGCCCTTTGCAGCCTAGTCTGCAAAAGCTTGTGTTTTGATTTATCCTGTAGGGGAACACTGGTCAAGTTAATATCTGTTTTGGTTTTTGTTTTAATGTCCCTTTTGACAATAGCCAAGTCATGATAGTCACCTCAGTGCCATCTGCTCTGAACTCCATGCTGTTAAGGAAAGATCTATTCTTGCCTAGGTTTCAGTATGACCAAAATGACTGTTTAGGTTTGGTGCCATGTAGAGTCCAGGACATTTGAGAAAACATAATAAGTGACTCAGTTGATATTGGCACAGGCACTGTTTTTATGCTTGGAAACAGTATGATTAGTGACTTAATTGCTGACATATGTTTTCCATTCCTTAAGGGTCAGAGATGTGAGCTGGGAAAACATTAGGAACCACTCTTTGAACCTCTAGTGGGGGCGTCATCCTTCATAAACTCTTAGCATTTGTGGCAACTCAAATACCACAATTGCCTATTAAAATGACTTTTTTCTCTTACAACTGTGATCCTGTTATCAGCCAGTTTGTAAATTATGTTCTTGCTGTTAAAAACATGCACAGACAGCCCTTCCCAATGAATCTGAATTTCACCTCTAGAGATGTGCATTTCCATAAAGCCATAGAACCTTAGAATGCTTTGTGTTGGAAGGGACCTTAAAGATCATCTGTCTGCAACCTCCTTGTCATGGGCAGAGACACCTTTCCTCCCCTAGGTCAGGTTACTGACAGCCCCAGTCAGCACAGCCCTGAAGACTTCCAGGGACGAGGTGAACATGCCAGGGTTTAGGCTTTACTCATATTTATCAGCAGTGCCACAGTTTTTCTTTGATTCACAGATAGTAATTACATTTGCATTTTTGGCAAGCAGGATGTTCACAGCTGTGAAGCAATGTATTTTTCTCCTTGGAATATCCATTCTTGAAAAAGGCTGAAAATGAATAACTAGGAAATGACATTTTGTAAAGCCATCACAGCTTTTCATCTTGTCCAAACAGCTTTTCCACCGCAGAAAGACTTTCCTCCCCCCCAGTTTCTCCCCATGTTAGTAGGATGACCATATGACTTTGTTACTGATATTGTGCATTTATAACCTTCTTACTATTATTTATTTCAAAAGTAAATATTGCTTTGTATTCATGCCATTAATATGGCATATGTATCTTTACATGGGTTTAGATGGATGGGAAGCATGCATTTTTCAGTTTCCAGCAGCTCTTCGGAATGTTTTGCTTCATCACCTAAAACTGATTGATTTCCTAACCAGTAGTTATATTCTTATTGGTTCCTGGTACTAGAAATAGAAGTTCTGTATGATTCATTGTAACTGAAAGCAAAACACTGTATCTTTTTTAACATTCAGATAGGCCAGCTGCTCTCTCTGCCTTCTTCATTTTTCCTTTTTTCTATTTGAGGTATTGAGCATGGTAATATTTGGGCTTTTGCTTCAAAAAAAGATTTTATTTTAGTTTAAATACTTGTTGGCAATTGGAAATCTAGAATAAAAAAAAAAAGAGAAATAGTTAGTTTTCAAGAACTTTCCAGTTGCTTTCAAAAATCCTCAGAAGAGACCACTGAAATAAAATAATAAGAAAATTGTGATAATAATTGAAATTCCAATTCAGTTTTTTTTTTATCTAGAGAAGAAAATCTAAGGGCTATCAGCTGTTGGAATGTACGTTTACTCACTAGCACATACCTTTTCTCAAATCTTTAATAAGAAGTATTGATAAATATATTTTTGTTTGCTGCAGATAGATATTTCCTAAAAGGGATGAGCTTGCAGTGTAAGGATCCTTTGGTTTTTTTCTCTCTTCTCCACGCATGTCCACTCCATTCCCCTTTTGCCTGCTGGTCTTTTTTTTAAAGTATGTGAATCTTGTCAAGGATTTTACCATAAAAATCCTGGTGAATAATGATTTTGAGAACAGATTTCTGAACCTCTTTGACCTTGCTATCTCTGTGTGGCTCAGAACCAGCATCTGGTTTCAGAATTACTTTCTAGTTCATTTGATGTTAAATTAGCCTCAGACACAGTATTCATTGGTGGTAAATTAAAGGACCCATTTCCTGAAATTTAGCTTTGCAGAGTCAGGTCTTGTGCAATAATTTTTATTGCAGGTGCTCAGAAAATAAATTAAATCCAGCTTCCAATAAAGGCTAGAATATAGAGATGATCACAAACATTTCTGCATAATATAATAGTTCTTGAAGATTTAAATGATACAGATATTCCCATAGTTGTTTATTTCACTTTTTTATGTGCCAGGGAATGGTATGAACTTTAATATTTGAAATACAGGCAAAAGTTCTTTGCCTTACCTCTCCACTTTAAATACTCCATGAGGAATTTATTTTGTTTAAATCAAACATATAATTTTTCAAGCATGCTACCCCTGAAATTGCACAAACCTATGAATATTCTGAAAATTTATGCTTACTAAATTGCACTTTTATGTTGACACTGAACTTCATTAACAAAAACTGTATTTACTTAATGCTACTTCATTCTTGCATTTCAGTCAGATATAAATTAGTTTCTGTTTTCATTGCCTTAACTACTAACAGTCACAGAAAAATTTCAAAGAGGAAAATAGTACACAAATCTGCTATCTTTTATAATAGCCTGTTTTTCTCATGGGTGGGCAAAAAGCTCTGTGGGCAAAAAGCCATGGCTGGAAGGGGTAAAAAAAGAATAGTGTGGGAAGATATGTACTTAACGAGGCTTTCTTAATGCAAAACTACAAGATTCCCAGGAGGAGATATTTGCCCATGTGCTTTCCTGGCAGGGCTGTGAAGTAGGGTATTCCAAGCACATATTTAGCCACTGACAGGTTTTCCTCCTTTATACCTCTGTAATGTTTCATCTAGTGAATTAATTGTCCATTTAACTTTTTTTTTTTTTTTTTTTAATTTAGTCCCGTCCGTTACTGTTCTGAAAAATACCCGAAACCAAACAAAACCAAACAAGCCATTTAATTCTGTCTGAAAGGAGAATTCAGAATAGTTTTCTTTGTCTTATAGAAGTACAGCATGTTGGGGCAAAAAATAAAACCACATTCAAAAAAATCTAATCAGCTTCTCACCTGAAGTGAGAAAGATTTTCTTCTTTTGTTTGTTTGCTGGTGGTTTATTTTGTGGTATTTTTTTCTTATACTTTTGTCTCCATTCTCTTCTTTTACATGGAAATGTTACAGAAATAACTGGTCTAATGTCTTCTTCCACTCCATTTTTTTTGGAGGGGATCTTGAAAAACATATGTATTAAAACAAGCAAATAAGCTAGTCTTCTATTCTTCCTATTCCTTCACAGGCTTTCTATGAGAAAACCAGTAAATTTTCTAAATTTCTCTTTTCCTCACCTATATGTGCTTTTGATACATCCTTAAAAAGCAGTGTTTCTGATACTTCTCTTATTACTACGCCCAATCTCCTACTACCAAATCCAAACCTCCACAACTAAAATTAATTAGTATTCATTTTGGATAATATGTAGGTTTTTAATTTGTTTTGTTTTGTTTTGTTTTGGTTGTTTTTATGGTTCAGAACTCTTGGCACTTTACGAAGTTCCCATTTTGCAGGTAAGGAAATGTAAGCACAGGAGGGGATAAAATGATTCAGTCAGGATGACTCACCCAGCGAGAGAACAGGTTTTTGTATCCTCTTATTCTACTTTATTCCCACAAAAGAAACAAATGTAACAAAGGATATCCTGATAGTTCCCTCCTTCAGCTGCCTGGGCCCTCCCTCCCATCTGCTTAAAGTTTCTTCCTGACAGCCAAAGGCTGTCCATGGATGTTACAGCAGATGATCGGTCGGGCGCGGTGATGGATGGTGCATCCACAGTGGTGCCAGCTGGGAGGGCACGTCGCCACCGGCGTGTGGGGTCAGCCTGGCAGTCAGCTCTCCATACCTAGGCTGAGCTTTGCTGAAAAGCACTGCTTGAAAAGTAGTTTTTTATTTGGCAAAATTGTTGATTCTCCTGGGAACACTTCACAGGAAGAATTAACAAGATGTCGGGGGAAAATAGTGGAAGAGTTGTTCCAAAAGCAACAATGTTACACTCACATTTTTTCATCTGTAGGGACTGATGAGGGATGGTGGACTTTATCCTTGCTCTCTTGGATTGCGCATTTTGCCATGTTTCCTGAGTGATACAATCACCTCCTTGGCGCCAGCAATTATGGCATGTCCTATCCCCAATTTTAGTAATGACATCAGGATCAAGAAAATAGACTTTTGGAATCAAGTTGCCTGACAACTCTTTTTTGCACTAAGTCAAGTAAATCATACACAATTTTTCCTGGTAACAGGAAATTTCTTTACACAAAAAATGCACTTATCCTTTTGATTTTTTTTCCCTATTTGTAAACATATGACATGTTAATAATTTTTTCCTAAGAAACTCTATAGTTCAGTTGTTATGATTTGTCCAGACTTTGCAATGATTTTATTACTTTAAACATACTTTCTTTTGGTGCTCGGGGAAGGGCTTGTGGAAAGGATGAGAAAAGTCATCACATTTTGCCCAATGGAGAATGGCAGCAGATGAGTTGTTACAGCAGGGAAGATGGTTGATGGACAAAACCAGTAGAAAGCAATCACCACCCACCACCCCCCAGACTTTTAGGGCAAATTGGAGCACAAATCTTATTCTGTGGAACTGGTTTGTGCTTACAGATAACTCTGTAACTGATGAGAATTTTTTAGCTGTCTTTGATAGATCTACAGGTATATATTTCTGCATGGGAAAAGGCTGAGTTGTAAATTTTAATGGAATGATTTGGTCTTGCTCTGTGAGAAGAATTTCACATAAGATTTTGTTTTGCAATACACAGTGATTTTTAACAGCTTTGGCTTGCCTGGTCACTCAGATTTGTTAAAAAAAGTATATATTTTTTTCAGCTTCTCTTTCAATTAACTGCATATAATCTGCTTGTAGGTTTATTTAATACTGGAAAAAAAATGCCTTGCTACACGCAATGTAAACTGGCAATTCTGTTACTACATTCCTGAACAGAGAAAGACTCATTTCTTTGATGAGGCATGCTTAGCTTAGCACTGTGTGTGGCATCTGAAGGCTGTAGCACCCCGTGTTCAAGGTTTTTTTCTCATTTCTAGTTAATTTTTTTAATAGTACTTGAGCATTTTTAGGCTTCTGTCCATTTAGATATTTTACCAAATGAGAGTTGTATAACATGTATAGTAACTTTACACCTCATCATATTTTCTTTATTTCATTAATAGGTAAGGCAATATATTTATAGCTCTGTAGGTTTTGCTTTGTCATGTTTGCTTTCAGACTCCAACAGTCATATGCTCAACAGGGATCTTACAGTGACTAGTAGAAACAGACAATGTAGGATCACAAAAGGTTGTAACAAGAACATGCTTATATTGCAGTAGTAGTTAATCAAAATAAGACTGTGGCTGAAGTGTTCCAATGATCTTGAGGATGAGCGGAAGATGAAGTTAATCAAACATGCATCATAACCAAAATGGAATGTGTTCTTCTTCATCTATGTACTAATTGTTAGAAGGCAAACCTGCAGCGCTGCATTTGAAGTCAGATTGCTGGTGGTCTGCCATTAACAGCTGTTGGTAGTGCTACAGCAGGCTGAAATAGAAAACTGGAGATAAGCAATAGTAAATGCAAGGGTCTTCACCATGTGCTCAGATGTATACACAATAACCTGATATCCATGTTATTATACTGAAAAGTCAGGCACAAAAGCCAAGATTGCATTTGACTTTGGAAATTTAGTTTAGTCCCATGCATAAATAATTTTATACTTTACCTCTGTGGTTCTATATTACTTTTACCTCACTGAGTACTCAAAACAAATGCAACTCAATTAATGAGATATTCAGTATTTTATCATTTTCTTGCTTCTCATTATATGTTCATATGTTTTATTGACAATCTGCTGTTCATATGTATTGTAAAAGCAGCTCTAACGGTTTCATTAGCTTTTCTATGCTGCTCACCACTGTGACACTTGACTGCTTCTCACAGATGATTAAATTAATTTTTATCCCACCCTTGTGATAGAAGGAATTGCATCATCCTTACTTAATAGGTAATAGGTACTTAAACCACTTTAAAGGGAAAGTATTACCTAACTCAAATACTCAAAATGCGTTGTCCAAGACTTGGGTTTTTTATCTCCTTGGCATGGAATGACTCTTTTATTCAGAGCGTTGTTTCAATGAAACAGTGAGCAAATAATGCTGGGTTGAAAGGGAGATGTAGCACTTCTACTTGCTTCTTTCTTACCCTTTTCCATTGGGATTCCCTTTTAACACTTCTAGAGAGAGAATAGTGGATTTGATGGACCTTTGAGCCATCCTGACCAGTAGCTGCTCAGAGGTTCTGAGTTAATCTGTGTTTGTGAGTGTTGATAGCTTAAGCATGTGGATACTTCAAGAAAGAAAAATACTGAACTAGTGATGCATGATAAAGTTGGTGTAAGTGACTGGTTCATTATCAGGTGCTTTGCAGCTTGAGCAATTCTTTCCAGTTCCTGGTAATAAAATCACTCTTACTTCTCGGTAGCCCTTTGATCAGTCCTTCTATTCTGTGGTGAAAGACACAAATACTCCTAAAACAGGGGCTTCTCCCTCAGAGTCCTCCTCTGAGACTCTGGGCAAGACAGGAGATTTTAAAAAAATACTAGAGTAGCACTTCAGATTTTTTAAATAATGCTGATACATGAGGTGACAGACTTAAGCTTGGCCTATATTTACAACTTTTCGAAATTTATGAAGAGGTTCACAGAATCAGTAAAAAAACCACAACATTTTGCAGACACTTGTCTAAACCCTACTTTGTACAACAAAGTATGAGTCACTAGAGTATCTCACAAAACAGTTTCCAGAATGTCTTACGTATGAAAAAATATTTTTTCTGCCACTTTCTATCAACAGCTGACCCTCTTTCCATCTTAAAAACTTGGAAAGAAAATTGCAGCACCAAATTTAGTAATTTAGCAACAAGAAAACATGATCCTATACTGTGTAACAGGAAGCCCTCCTAGGTAATGCTATTAGGCATCGTAATAATATATTTAACATTAAAATAATGTCCTAAAATCAGGAAAAACAAGACCCAAATGATGCATTATTGTAGATTATAATCTGCTTTGAACAAGTGACATGACTTATCTTTGACATTACATGCACTCAGTGAATGTGCTCAGGGTCTAACACAAGTGTGAGTGCATACACACAAGTTAATTCATCTCAGCAATCCTCGAAGTTTAGCTCCTGAATTTGATTCCCTTTAAAGGTTGTTGCTTGGATGTGGCAAAGAACTTCCAAAACTCAAATTGCTACATATATGTTGATGCATTTAATAGAAGCCTAGGGAAGATGAAGAGACAAAAATCTAGCACATTTGGTAAACTAAATACAAAAAATACAATATAAAATAAAAATAATTCAATATAAAAAAATAGAAATTAAAAAAAAAAATCCAATACCCAGAATTCAAAGAACTGAAATGAACTGAAGTGGAAAGAATGAAACAATTTTGCTAAGCCGAAGTAGAAAAATTTTAGAACTCTCAAGGTCTTAGTACCTTGAGCTCTCAACCTTTACAAAATATATGGCTTGGTTTCAGTGATAATTACTATTAACATATCCCAACAAAAATTCTGGTGGAAGTAGAATTTGTTTGTGATTTATTGCCAGCAATTGTATATTGCAATGAGAGGAATGCTACAATGTGGGAGAAAAAAACTGTTTCTCCTCAAATATATGTCCTTTACCTAGAGCTTTCATTGTCATGGGCAATCTAGAACAATATCTAAAGAAACAACTGCAATTTCTTATCTAGCTGTCACCTGTCCACCTTCCTCTGAAGCTGGCCTTGATTTCATATTGATATTTATGTGCGCACATTGTACTGATGAAAGAAATCATTTTCTATGTGCAAGGTCCCTATGGTTTGGGCTTTAGAGCTTTTTCTCTTCAGACCTTTCTGTCCACAGCCCTATCCATTTTCTTCAATGCACAGTTTTGGAAAAAAGGGTTGCTTAAGGTGAGTTTTGCAAAGATTGTGAACTAAGTGATGCTGAGGATTGCAGGTCCTCTTGTCGTAATGGTCACACCTCCTGGCTCACTGGATGTCTTTCTGAGAGGGACCCAGGCCTATTTGAATGAGTCCAGAAGAGGCCACAAAGGAGATCACAGGGCTGGAGCACCTCTCCTATTAGGAAATACTAAGACAGTTAGGTTTGTACAGCCTGGAAAAGGGAAGGCTTTGACTTGACCTCATTGCAGTCTTCAAGTTCCCAGAGGGAATTTACTGGAAGGATGAAGGAGACCATTCACAAGAGCATGTAGTGACAGGACAAGGGGAAATAACTTCAAAGTGAAAGAAAGTAGGTTTGGATTAGATATTAGGAAAAAATTCTTTACTGTGAGGGTGGTGAGGCACTGGAACAGGATGCCAAGGGAAGTTGTAGATTCCCCATCCCTGGGGATCATAGAATCATAAACCCATAGAATTATGATGGTTAAGGTATGATTTAAGTGAATGGTGACAGATAGACTGCAATCAAATAATGACAGTAGTAGAATGGAGAGCCATCAGTCCAGCTGAGACTGCAATCCTAGAAATGCAGTTGAAGGGTACCTGCAGCAATGGGAGGGGGTGGCAGGGACCAGCAGCCTTGTGGGGTACTTGGAGCACCCCAGGGCTTGCTGCCTAGTCTTTCTCGTGTCTGGATCGAGTAGTTCTGTTTTTCAACATTCTTTTTCTCAGATTGCCCCAAATACTTCTAATTCTTCAACATTTTCTGCAGATTTTCTCACTCAGATCGCAAGCTGCCACAGAGTTTAGCAAAAGCATTGGGAAAAAGAATTAATGTCTCGGTGGCTTTTTTGTTATTTAAAAGTAGGAATATGAATCTCTTTAGGTCTATTACACCAGAAGAACCATACAAAGTGACTTAAATCTAGTAAAAGCATGAACAGATTACCACATTTCTTGGAAATTATTTTTCATTTCATTTCTCCTGTGGTTCTTGTTTGAATTGTTGTTATACTAAAGTAAGACAACTATTTGAGCTTCAAAGAAACATCAAAACATCAAATCCGTGTGATAGGATCTGGAATCTGGCATTCTATTTGAACATCAGATTAGTAGAAAGAAGTTCACTCAAAAGACCAAGTTTAGAGAATGAAACTTGCTAGGTGAGGGATGATATTCTCTCTGAGTAAAAAATAAAAGGAATAACAAAGGGAATCCCAGTACAGCTGAGCACAACAGGCAATTTGTTTCATGCCAAATGGATAGACCACTGAGGTATAATTAGGAATAATGAGGTGACATTGTGGAAAGCACATCTTGAGTTGAGTACCAGGAAACAATTCAAAGCTAAAGTACCAAAGAAATTGAATAGTCATCACAGGAAACTCCTTGCTTGGAAACTTCATAACAAAACATGAAGCAGTTTGTTTTGAGAGATTGGATTTCCTGAAATGCTTGCAAGAAAAACATTACACAGAAGATAAATAGATAGTTGGAGTTCCTTTGTTAACATGTTTGAGTTTACCAGTTCTTACAAACCAGTCTGCTTCTTTTTTTTTTCTTTATCCTACACATCCTCTATTTGTCTGTTTCCTGGGCTTTTAATACTAAGTCTTGTAATTTTAGACCTAATAATAAGCCTTCTACACTCAAATGTTTCTAAAAACATTTATGCCAAGAGCAAAAGCCGAGTTCTACTGCTAAAAAAATCACAAAATGCCATATTTTATTCTTTTACATGGAATTTTGATACTGGAAAATCTACCCACGTCACTTCTAAATATGGAGTTAATCATAGGGCTTGCCTTCTGAATTGCTGAACTGGAAACTCAAAGCCACAACCAGATAGTTGGCTTGAATCCTACAGTGGTACATGAAAAGTCAGATTTATATCATGTGTTCCTTTTAATATCATTTGGTTAGAATTGACTGGAAATCTTTTAAGTAATGGAAGGCAAAAATTTTTCTTAATTTTGCTGCAAAGAAAATAAAAATATCAGTTTACATTTAAACATTATTTTCTTCAAATGTAGAGAGTAGGTATAATATTCTTCCTAAAATATCAATACAAATGTTTCTCTTTTTTCTTCCGTCATTTTACTGAGGTTTCCTTTGGTTGGTTTTTTTGGTTTGGTTTTTTTT
>WEZZ01006630.1:6012-35316 GCA_013400585.1 Chloropsis cyanopogon
TTTACATTTGCCTGAAATTTAAAGGAAAAAAAATAAGCTAGAGATAAACAACGGAACAAGTTTTCAAGGAGCAAAGGGGCATGGACACTATTGCACACCAATCACACATGCCTTAGGTGTCCTTTAATCATTAGTTCATCTCTGCTCTAAGTGCAGTTATAACATCTAAGATATGATGTGGCAGCTAATGCAAAAGAAATATCTGCAAGGTGTAACTCCATCAGCAAATATGAGAGCTCCATCCGCATGGTAATTACTCATGGAAAAATACAGAAGTTAATGTGATAGCAGCTCTTTGTTTCTTCTACTGCTACTACTGTATCATCTGTAAACATCGGCACTAAGGACAAGTGTCCTGGGTTTTGAAGTGTATTCTGTTACCATCTTTTTAGGTTGCAAGGCAGGATGTAACCAAAAGCTTCTCCTGCCTCTGCCCTATCTTATCTTAATGGGCTATTGAGAAGAGCTCTGCCCAGAAGCCATTGTCTGATAATTGAGCAGATTGCTTATCTCTCATGAACCAATGCCCATTCTGGGAAATATCTTCTGCTAATAGGCCATTGAGAAAAGCTCCACCCCAGGGGAGCATGTCAAGCTTTCCAAACTGAATATAACCTGGGCTTTTTGGAACACCAAGGCAGCCCTCTCCACTGGATTCCCAGAGGAGGACCAGGCCCGTCTGCACCACTACCAGACCTGCAGAGGAAACTACATTTTCTTCAGGATCCTTGCTTCAGCAGAGCTACACCTGTCACTCTGGGAGGACTGCCATTCAATAGGGACTGCTGCCAACACCCTGATCCACAGGGTGTCAGGTTGTACTCTGACTCTGTCAGGTTTTTTTTGGTTTTTTTTTCTTTTCTTTTATACTATAGCATTTGGGTTTTCTTGTTTGTTTGTTTGTTTAGCTTTCCTAGTAAACAATGGTTGTTCCTATTCCCATACTTCTGCCTGAGAGTCCCATAATTTCAGAATTGTGGTACTTCGGAGGGAGGAAGTTCATATTTTCCATTTTGGGGTGGTGGGGGGAGCTCCTGCCTTCCTTGGTGGATAACTGTCTTTCAAACGAAGACAACAAGGAAGGTGGGAGTACTTTTTATTTATGTATGCCTCCCATCTGGTAAATACAGTTGCATTAAGTTGTCTTAGATGCTGTAAGGAATGTGCAACTTTCCTTATTATTCCCATTAATTACGGGAATTATCTGCCGTGGCCGCACACGTAGCCACAACACCAAATACCCTCTGGCCTTTTAGCTGTTATTTCCCTTTTCTGTAATTGTGACTCTTACAGACAATCAGGTTAACAGGATTAAAGTTGTTTAGTCACTAGTGGAAAATATTCTCTAGTCCACACACAGCAAACACCAAGTCTTTGGGATATTTAAACCATTTTAGATATTCAATACTCCAACAGGAGTTGAAGTATTGAATCCCAAGATTTGTAAAATCCTGAGATGTGTAAAAGAAACAAACCACCATCTTTCAGAATACAAGTCTTGACTTTTAAGAAAATGGTAGGGGGGGAGTATGGGGGCAGGAGGTGGGGACAGAGGAAGAAAGAAAACTTGAAATGTTCTTACTTAGCTTCAAAGTGACCCAGACAGGAGTACAAGAGCTATATGTTGTTTTCTGTTCAACATTTCCTTCCTTAAGCCTTTGAGATCTATCACTTAACTAATCAGAACAGCCCTTATGAAGCAGTGATGTGCAAAAGTGCCTTGTGAAAGACACTGCAATTCAAAATCAAGCATGTTCTTGCTGGGGAATGAAGGAAAGATTTCAAGGGACAATCAACTTGGTTTGTTAAGTGTTTTGGCAAGTTTTCTGCATCTGTTTTTCATCACAGCCTTGCCACTGAGCTGTAAGAGAAAGATGATCATACATCCACTCCCTTTTTGCTCTGTAACATGGGGAGTCTAGTTACAGAAAGAAGGAGAACCAGTTTTTTGGAAAGCTGAATCACTTCACCTGTGTGAGGGAGGTAAGGCTAAAGTACAGGGCAATCTCAGGCTGCACACAAAATGGCAAAAAATAAACCTTGTAAGTCATTGTGTGTGTCTTCTAGGTGAATGGAAATTAAAAGGCAGTGGGGAAAGATGCTTTAAAGTGAGTAACAGGCAGCAGTAGTCAGGCTTAGGTAGGGGTATTTACTGTAAAGGCCCCATGACTTCCCTTGTTTTAGAAAAAATATGGAAGAAAGTACATTGAGAAAAAGCTTGACATCTGTTGAAGACACAGTTGGTGAAAAAGCCTGGGTGTGGTTATTTTTGAATTACCGTAGTAGTGCTTCTTCCACTACTTCGCACTCTACTATTGGTTTTTATGATATAATAAGCCTATATAATCTGAAATTTTTCGTAATTACTTTCTGACCTCCCTTACTCAAGAAGTCTTTCCAACAGTTCCCATCATTTCTCCCTCTTGCTTGTTTGTCCCAAGCTTCAGTGAAAAAAACAAACAAATAAACAAACAAAACCCAAAACAAACAAAAAACCCCACTTGACAACCTTCAAGAATTTAAGTATATTTGTTCTATTGAACTCAAAATCTCCCTGTGGTATAGACTCTTTTTGGACCTGAATTTTGCAGCACCTTGCATTGTCATATTCTAATACATGGCTAATGGTCCAAAATATGATAATTAAAATGTAACTTAGTGCATGATAACTTAAATGGAAATTTTTCACTGCATTTAACAACATATAATGATAACAATGTACAAAGTACAATAATAATAATGTCCCATCAATTTCTTTTATATATGTGCATAATTAAGAAAACTTGCAAAAATGGGATGGTAACATTTAGACTTTTAAAAGCACATAAAAAGCCATTCAATTTTGTGTACTGAAAAAATGGCCAGTGAATTATTTATATTTAAAATGTTGCTATTTTAATTCCAAATTATTTTCATGAAATCATAGAACAGTCAGTGTTGGAAGGGACCTCTGGACTTAATTTATGTCACTGCTTGAAGCAGGTCCAGTTAGATCAGGCTGCTCAGAGATTTGTCAAGTCAAATTTTAGTTTCTCCAGGATCAGTGACTTCACACACTCTCTTGGCTCTCTTTCAGTGCTTGATCTCTCACATGGTTTTTCCTAATGTGTAATGGGATTTCCCTTGTTCCAGGTCATGTTCAGTGCATGTCATCCTGTTGGTGCTCACCACTGGGAAGTGTTGGGTCCATTTTCTCTGTTCCCTCACACCAGGCATTTGTAGACAGGAATCAGTTCTCTCCATCCCCTCCTCTTTCCCAGGCTGAACCAGCCCAGTGACTCCCACCTGTCCTTGAGTGCCCTGTGCTCCAAACCTGACCCTCACAGTGACCCTTCTCTGGACTTATCCGGAAAGAAATTCTTCACTGTGAGGGTGACAAAGCACAGGACCAGGTTGCCCAGATAAGCTGTGGATGGTCCATGTCTGGAAGTGTTCAAGACCTGGCTGGCTGGAGCTCTGAGGTACCTGGTCTAAATGGAGGTGTCCCTGCCTGGGGGGGGTGTTCCTGTCAGGGGGTTGGAACTAGATGATCTTCAAGTCCCTTACGACCCCCCAGTCCAAACCGTTCTATGATTCAGATTTGTCTGCACAGCAGTCCTTGCGCATTGACTGCCCCACCCAGTCTGGTATTATTGCCATATTTCCAAGATTGCCATTAATCTCATCATCTGCATTGTCAAGAGACACATTGATCAATGCTGTGACACTTCCTCCTTGCCTATATCCCAGATATTTGTGTCGTTGTTACAGGCCTGGGAATGAATAGAGTTTGTCTGCTGCTGACACAGAGCTCAAGGTTTCAGTCACTTCCATTCCAAGGCTCTCCAAAATACTCTATGTCCTCTCCTGTCCTCACTTCTCTAATCTGTGGCTTGGGATTTTGCCTCTGCAGGATATCTAAAAAAGCCTCCTGGAGATCCTGTTCTTCCTTCCTAATGCTACACCATCTGCTCATCTACTCTGACACTCTTGAAATGACTTCAAACATGGAATCCATGACTGAGATTCAGAAGAGATGCATCTTCCTTATCATCTTTACCACATGAACCTGAGTCAGTGGACTCAAGAAAATATTAGTATCATTTGGCAGTTTGACCATGTATGAGCATTTTAATATCTCCACGTGGCCTCAGAAGCCCATGTGTGACACGCAATCCTGAGTGCCTTCTAGAGACAGCTCCCTCCGAATCCACAGCAAGTCCCGTGTGTCACAGTAGGCATTTCAAATAAAGATTAATGTTCACATCACAAATATTTCTAAAGCACTTCTGCCTTGATATTCACATGGAGAAAACAGTATTTTGCTCTCTACAAGATGCTTGAGGTTTTTGCTGAGAGCAAATGCTCTCAAGAGATGCTTTAGTGCTATCAAGTTCTCACCTAAGACAAAAAAGCAATAAATGGTGTGTGAAATAACCCATCATAGGTGCATACCAAATTACTCTTTTAATGCCCTTCTGAAATGCAAAGATCTCCTTGCTGCAGGGGTGGCTGTAACTTACTGTTTGGCTATTAATAATCAGGATGTGTTTGCCTGACTCTGAGGAACTTAAATAAACGGGCTGTTGCTACACACCCTGGCAGAGTTACTGGCAGAATTACCTGGCACAGCTCTGTGGATAAACCCCAGCCGTTCAGACAGTTGAGTGTAAGGGCTACTCCTAAACACTATGCCTGCATGCAGAAATGATCCCTGCCCAGTCTGTAGCTTAGGGACAGGGGAAAAGGTTCAAACAATCAACAAGAGATTATCCAATTCAATAAAACCAAAGCTCACAGTTTAATCTCCTTCCTGTGCTCCTTGTCTCCTCAGCCGGCAGTCAGCTGACACAGAGAAAGTAACCTTAATTCAGTTTATGGAACCAAGATATGTTTTATCAGCTAATAACCCAGATAGACATGTTAATTCCAGTGCTTATCTTTATGATGAGTATAATGACTGACTGCAATAAATTCTAAATATTTAGATGAAGGAAGGTCCTAAGAGTGATTACTATATGGAAGACCATACTCTTCAGAACCTGAAAACCTGAAGGTCCAGCTATATCTTCCCAAAATTCAAACAAGATATTTTTGAGGAATAATCCCTGTCCCTTCAGTTTCACTTGGAATGAAGCAGAGAAGAAATATTTGTTCATCTGCTGTCACTGAGAACCAGTTTCCAGAACCATAGCTCCCGGAGAGTTTGCAGACCCAGGAGCAGTCTCTGCCCATCCATCTCAGACCTGGAGACAAAGCAAACTTCCCCATGCCTCAGAGAGAGAGGCTGTGAACAGTGGCTGATGGTCTGCATTATCTCCTGCCAAACTACACAGAAGAACAGAGACCTATAGTCCTGGATGCAGATATGCCAAAAGACTTAACATTTCTTCTTCTGCCCCATAACAAGTAACCAAGGCAAATATCTAATCTGAACATTCCCCACTCATCTCTAGCCATCAGATGATCTTCTTTGCACAGCCATTTTCACTCTGGCTCTCTGTGCCTGTAAACTAACGTTCTCCTCCCTGAACAAAGAACAGCTGACTGAGATGGCTGCTACGATCAGGTCTGTGATGAATGAGACAAGGATGCTGCAGGCCTGGGCTGGGAGGAGAGCCCGGGGAAGGATGACCTGAAATGATCACGGATTTATGCAGAGAGCAAAGTGCTTGGCTTTGTAGAACCTATTCAGATGCTAACTATTGACAGGGCACTCAATGAAGGTGTTCAAAGGGCAGTTCAGGATACCATTACTTTCACAGCCATTGGGTCAGGGATTATCACTTTCTCTATTCAGAAGAGTTGTATTGCATTCTTCTTTTTGCCCCCCTCCTTTTGCGATAATATTAAGAGTCAGGGTAATAAATTGTGTGGTTTTCTGTGGGCTATGTTACAAAGGTCAAGAGTTAAAATTAATGGGCTTGAGGAGGTGGTTTGAAAGTNNNNCAAACATGCTGCCAGTGGTAACAGGCTACTTCACCTGGGTTTCAAAAGGGTATGTCATCAAAAACAAGAAAATCCTTCCTTGATTATTTAGGTGCAAGTTTCACTGCCAGAACGATGTAATGACTCATCTCCTGTGTCCAGAGCCAACAACCTACTACAGCACTGAATTTCTCCAAGCACTCTCACAGGGAGAATGTGGGACAAATTAAGTTAATCACCTCCAGAAACATGGTTAAGAACATATTTTTAAGATTATTACTCTTATCCTTGACACAAAAACGATATTGTCACTTCCCCAAACTTGCATGGCCAATGAAAAATAGAACCTCTCTGAAGGGGAGGATAGGAGAAGAGGTAAAAATCTCTTCCAATAATTTCAAGTGTAGCAAGTCAGCTTCAGGTTGCCCTGGGTAGACTTCTTAGTGAGATAATCTTCTGCTCAAAAAAATGACCTGTACATACATTTCTGAGCAACCATTTCCATGTTCATTTTCCCAATACTAGGTCCCATGTAAAAAGTTTGTCCAGTGAAAATGAAAGTAAGATTTCAATACTAAGGCAAAACTATCCCCCATTTTCATTAAATTTAGCAATTTCCAACCCCTGATACCAGAGTGTGAGAGGATGGAAGAGATGCATCCTCTAAAGAGATCTCATCCTCTAAGAGATCCATCCGTACTAAAAGGCTACCTTACCTATCCTAACAATCCTAACAGAGCTAAATAAACAGCTATATTTTATGTCCTCAATCAAGCACCTTAGTGTTATATGAATATGAAACAGGAGACATAATTTTGTCTTTATGAAAGTTTGAAAATTACTAAAAAAACAAGTTAAAGACAACAGGAAAATGGCATGAAAAATAAATCAGGATTTCCAGAGAACCCCCAAAATAACTGAAGCAAATTTCTGCCTTATGTAAAGAATTCCTTTTTTCTCCCAAGAAGCCGAACTGTGACTGTGCCTCTAATTTTTGGTAGTCAGAACTATGCTGCGGATTTACTTGATGTTGTCTTCTGCCATCTGCCTTTAGATATCCTACCCCATGGTAAAAGGCAAGGGGCAGGTAGGGGCTGTCAGGTTTTTTCAGGCACTTGCTGATGAGTTAGATGGAGGTATCTTTTCACCTTGCATTTAGTATTGGTGAAAAACTAAGTGAAAATTCTGTGGAGGGAAAGGAGTTTGCTCTTATTCCATGCTTGCAAAAAACCAGGCTTCTGAACATGGGAGATTTTGGCTCAGTAACTTCAGAAATTGAGCTGAAGCCTGGATAATTTAAACCTAACCTCAAGTCAAATGCTGAGTTACCTAACGCTCCAGCGTCTGCAGCAACAGCAAAATGTCCCTGCATGTTGAAGCAGAGGAGTGAATACTCAAGGAAGGAGGTAGAATAAAACCAGCTGCTGGTTTTATTTATCTCACTACTTTCTCAAAAGCAGCCTTCAGGTTCCCAGCGGCAGCTAGGCATCCTTGAAGACACAGAGGCCAGGGTCTTCCTCTGCAGATAAGCGCTGGTCTCCAAAACAACTGACCCAAGCAGAAGTTGTCCCTGCAGCGAGCCCTCAGGCAAGGTGCTCTAGGGCTGATCCAGCTGTCCTCATGCCATGCAAACCATTTGTGGCAAAGGTTTGTGGTAAAGCTAAGGCTTTACCTGAAGTATTCAGCCCTCCTCTCCCTTTCAACAGGACACTGACACAGCTGCCTGTAGAAATTAACTGAAATATCCCAAAGCTATGCATTAAACAGCACCAATTGATAGGAGATTTTTGTCTCTGGTCTTCTGCCTTGACCACTGAAACCCATTGGTTTTGTGGTAGTAATTAGGTTAAAGTTAAACTGGTGTTCCAGCAGTTCATACTAACATTGCAGCAGTATTGCCCTGAGCTTCCCGCACTTGGATAAAGTTCTTCCCATCCTCAACAGAGACTCAGTATTTAATAAGGGGGATAATATAGTCCCAAAAACAGAGGTGAACATTCATATTTAGGAGCAGCAGGACTTCCCTATACACCATTTCCAGGCTACAGAAGTAAGCATGTGATTTATGTGCAGGCAGAATGGTTAGACTGGATGGCAACTACTTATGATACTACACTAAGAAAATTACAGGATATCAACATTTTAATGTGGGTTGTTGCTTTTTTTTAAGTAGGTTTCTAGGTTTTTGTTTCCACCAACTTCTGGAAACACCAGCTTACCCTTTTTAGCCATGCTCAAAATTTTTAGACCTGATAAAGCTGTAAAATTCTCAAATGGGTTTTTGTTCAGTCTTTGTTTTTCTAAACACTTGCCTACTTAATACACCCACATATTGTATTTATTACTATCTACTTTTTTGTGCTACCCACACTTAATAGGGTGGAGTAGGATTTTGCCAGTAATAGGAAACTTTACATGTTTTTTCCAGCATTTCTGTCACATGTGCGTAGAAGCCCGCCTGATAGATGTCCAACGAATGCTGGTGGTCTACAGACACAATTCCTCAAACAATATGAAAATAAATATATTCCAGAATACCTTTGATATGGTATCAAATAAAGCATTTATTCATTGGGATGAAACAGTAGGCATTCTTCCAACCATGAACACAAACTTTCTGAAGAGCAAAGATATTTGCTACTCTGTGCGGTGGGACCATGCGGGTATCCCAAAATCTGATAATACCTTGTAAGTCTAGTCTGCAATGCTACCTCTATTTTTGTCTCTGTATTGAAATGAATATGTTGTCTGCAGGAGAAGCATTCCTATGTTAATGCAGTTGGCACTGTGTTCATCGCCAAATTCCTGATGCTGCAGGCAACACGGGCTCGAAGCACTCCTGCCTTTGCAGGTGAGTTTTCAGGTGTTTCACACTGCAGTGGTCGGAAGGAGTGGGCTTTGTGTCTGCTACATACATCCTGCCCACTCAAGAGGTGGTCTTCCTGGCTATGCCCTGACAGGATAAAGTTCGCCAGGAAGTTGCCAACAGCAGTAATGGTAGGGTTTGCTTTCACTAAATTCATAGTTCTTTTTGAAAACAGCCTGTTTTGGGTTTGTTTGGAGGGGTTTTTTTGCCTATGCCGCCTTCCTTGTAATAAAAGGTTTTAATACCATTGCTAAATCTGAAAAGCAAACATGCATTTTTCACACATGATTTACTCATAACGGCTTCTCTTAAGTTGAGGTTCAACGGCCTTGTAGAGAAACGTCCCAAAGAAATAAAATCTTCACTGTGTGCTTCCAAACAGCTCTTTCTCCACCTTTCAAATTCTGGTAAGGTTTTTCTTAGTGCAGAACAGCTTTATAAAATTCAGTGGGTACGAACACCACCCAGCTTTCATTAGAGGCCAATTTCCAGAGATTTCAACATCCCTGATCCCCTTCTGATACCCACTTAGCTGCCTGGGACACACCTGTGTGTCCTTGCCCTGCAGCAGTAACCGTCCTGGAAAAGGATGCACCTCTGCCAAGAGCCCGTTCAGACTTATCTGCAGAAGGACTGGGCAGAATCGCTCAGACCTTGAGAAAGTTCAAGGCTGTGTGAAAGTCTGAGAGAGCTGAGTGAGCCAGGAGGTTGTGTGCAGAATGGAAAAGGAGATGTTTGTTATAAAACAGCCATCAAACAGATAACAGCACACGCCAGCAATGTTTTTTGGGATAATGCCATGCTCTAACCCCCTTTCCTTCCTGTTCATTCAGCAGAAGTGGTCCTCCCTGCAAACTATTAGGATGCAAGTGAAATAAAAATAGTCTATTCCCTGAAATTCTGTGGACAGCCTTCAGCTGGACAGGGTTTGTTTTTTAGGTGGTTTTTTGTTTGTTTGTTTTGTAGGTTTTGGGTTTGTGGGGTTTTTTTCAGGAAAAGGGGAGGGGCAGAGTGGGAGAAGGATTTTTCTGAGAAATCCCTTTCCAAGTCTTGCCACCTCAGGAAAAAGCAGCTGCCTGGCCATCTAAAGTCAGGGTGCTCCATGCTCACAGCCTGCATGCTCTGCCAGATCCTGAAAGAGTCCCCATTTCTCTTGCTTGCACACCAGTCCCTGACAGCAGTCCACCAGAGAAACAACACCATTACATGTAAAGCTCTGATCCTATTCAAATCACAGAACAGAGACCAGTAAAATTATTTGGGAAGTTTCTCACCTTTAGCCATCTGAAAATCAGGAAATAAGGCTCTGACAGGTGTTTTGGGTTCCTCTGCATTCAGAGACTGTCATTTTCAGGTGGGACTGAAAGTGAAAGTTCCCATTTGTCTTGAGCACTCATTTGAGGGTGATTCTAATTTTTTGCTAAGACTAGAATAATGTGCTTCCCAGTAACTGCCAATTCCCGCGTGCAAGTCCCACTCAATTTAAAATAGCTATTTAAGGACTTGCTAAGAGCTAGACACATAACTCTCATAAAGCTATAATCACACAAAAATTATGGTGTCAATTCTTACTACTAATAAAAATGTATCTGAAATATACTTTTATTTCAGAATACAAATATTACGGTTGTAGAGCCTAGATCTCAAAAGAAGTTTGTCAGACCTGTTAGCAAGGGTTAGAACTCTATGTTACTTCTTCAACTATTGCAGCAGTTGCAGACTGACTTTGGAAGTCTCTGTCCAGTCCTGGTGTCTATGCTTCAGAGCACATTCTGGAGAAAAAAAGCCACAACGACAATCTCTAATCACAAAGATTTTCCTTTCAGTAGGAGATAAATGAGAAATCTCACCAACTACCACAACAGAAGCCTAAAGAGTGATTTGGTCACCGCCTGTCACTACCTACATTGGGGACATATTTCCGATACTATCTGCTTCTTTCCACCAAACAAGTAAAGAGACATGATGTCATTTAATGGCTGGAAGTTAAAACTGAACAGAATCAAGCCTACAACAATGATGTATAGTTTTTAAAATGAGGATGACTGGGTACTAAGATGAGGATTGGTTGTCTGTGAAACCAGTGAAAGTTTTCTGATAAATAAAACTGATTTTTCCACAGATATACTGAAGCACAGCTGTGGGGTTAATACAGAAATTACTAAGCAAGTCTGATAATCCCTGCTGTTTGGAGATGGTGGTAATTATCCACTTTTCTCCCCAGATGCACAATAGTCTCTTTGCCTTAATCTTAATCTTAATCTCTCTCTGCAGAAGTTCCTTGAACTCAGAAGATGGAAATGAATTTCAGAAGATGGAAATTAACAGAAAGGAACATGGGGGAGTTATTACAGAATATGTGAGTTACTGATCAGTAACAATGAATGAGTAATTCTCTAATTGGTTTGCGGCAGAAAACAGCAGGGTGCTTGAAGCAAACCACAACAGAGATATTTTACCTGTTTGATGTGACCCTGTCTAATATTTGCAATCATTATGATATGGCAGTACCTAATTTTTTCCCTACTAGTAAAATCTGTAGTGAATAACAGAACAGATGCTCAGAAAAAACAACAACAAAAATTTAGTTGGCATTCCAAGAGCTATGGCAGACAGCACTAAAAGATAAGCAAGAAACCTTTCTAGAGTTCAAACCACAGGGGAGATACAAAAATTTACTTTTTACCCATTTTCTCTGAACTTCTGATTTTCCTATCAGCAAAGGAATTGAGAGCTAAATCCAGACTGTCCAAAAGAGGAGCATGTCAGGTGCATCTTTTCCACCATTACACTTCATATTGAAAGAGGGCTGTGGTGCTTCAGGCATGAACATGACCACATGGATCACCAGTCAAAAAAACCATATTCCTGCCCCAATCCAGTGAAAGTACAGCTGGTAAAGGCTCATCAAGCAACACATACTTATTTGGATTAGAAAATCTGCAACTGGAAGTAACCAAGGTTACAGTTAGTGGCAGTAACCAAGGTTACAGCCAATAAAAACAGGTGGAAGTTTATTAGTGGACTCTTTGCAGGGTTTTCAAAATTCCCTGATAAAGGGAGAGGCTTAGTTATAACGAGCCTGCTGGCAGGAACAGCACATATTTTCTCCATCCACGTGATTGGAGGATCATGCTCGCATGATCTCTTGCGTGCTGACTCACCAGAGGGCAGCAGCTTTCCAGATGTGACGCTAGCCCATAAAAACGCAAGACGTTCCTCTTGCTGTCCCAGTCAGACCATCCCTCTTTGTACTGTACTCTGATGTCAGCAAACCCATTTTTGCATGCTTCACTGGAAAGCTAAACACCACTACGTTTTGGGGTAATGGCAGGTTGGGTCATGTACCTGATGCATGGTTAATCCACAGTTATGAAAACAGTAGTTCGAAAACAATCTCAAGCAATTAATTCACAATATGTAACATATCTAGGATGATCTGCTGCTTCATACAGACAGACTTTAAGGTTACTCCATGGAAAATTAAAAGATTGTTTTGAGAGATTTTCTACTTTAGCAGTTAGATATATTGCCAGCAGGACATTAGTTCATCCCCACAATTTGCTACTCTTAACAGAAGGATGGAGAAAATTACATTTATCCCCTATTAAGACAGGCAAAAACTTTATCTTTCAGGAACATCCCTTGGCAAGGAGAAAGTTTGACCTCTGTGTATCTCTGGTGACGATTGTGTCTTCAGCTACCCTTCATTACTAGCTTCACTCTGCTTCCAACACCCTCATTTCCACAGTCAAAATCCTGTTTCTGTCCTGGTGGGGAGGTTGGAAGAGTTTCTGGGAGGCACTGTGTTACATGTGTCATATGGCAGCACAAAGCACAAGAAGCAGGAAAGCCTTGCAGCATTTGCATTTCTGTTGCTGCCTGACTTCTGGGTGGCCTGCTGTAATTCCAGTGGCTCAGAACTTCCAGCACAGGCTTGGTGGTGTAATTTATTAATAAGCTGGAGATAAGTTAACTGCCGGCATTGAAGGGTACATTTCCATCTCAGCCCAGTGGGAATGGCACCACACCAGGGTCTACAGTTTTCCACCAGTAATGCAGAAAAATGTTTTTAACATCCATCTCAAGGGGAGCTCACTGAGGGAGTGCACAGGATGTCCATCCCCTGGGTGTCCATCTAAATTTTTCAGGAATGTGAGATGCAATATAGTTAGATAAAAACAATACACAGTGGTAGTTGTTTTAAATACCTCTGTCTAGTCCACTACTGCTGGGAAGGTAAGAGGAATTAAACAAACATTATGGGAATGCAAACTGTTATCAAAAAATCCCTGTCAAGAGACTTTGAGAATTTGTTGAGTACCAGGGAAGCGTGGCATACATGCAGAGGAGCAAAATAGTTTCATATTGACACGTTCAAAACATGAACTCCTCTCCATGCACCCTTTGCACTTGAGACTAAACTTCTCAAAGATGCCTAAGTGATGTGGAAGCACTGACTCAGAACAGAAATTGTGATTGCTGTGTAACAGAGGGGACTTACACTGTTCTCCAACAGATTAGAGTACAATTACTTGGCTCTTAAATATGTATTTTGGGTGCTGCTGGAGCTGGAGCAGCAATCCCAGATAAGATCATAAGTGGACACAGTACACATGCACACCGTCAAGAGAAGACAGGCCATGGCCTGAGTCATTAATTTTCTAAATAGGCTGGAGAAAGGATAGGAAAGGAGGGGCAGGTAGAGGTGAAAATGCTTAACCAAGTTTCTACTGCAGCAGTTACAAAGCAGGTTACAGCATCCCCATGTCCATCTTCTATCTCTGCCATTGTTTTTGTGGTTGGTGCTCAACAGCTTTTCCCTCCCCACAGATTCAATGCTCAGAGCTGTGGAAGTTATTTCTGGAGCAACATGAAAGGTGATGGTACAGAGAGAGAAATCCTGGTGGGGAAGGGATGGAGCTCCTCCAGCATGTCTGGCACCACACCAGAGGGGTAAGGGTCCCTCCTTACCCATGAGCCCTCTCCATCTAGTTCATAGGTGGAAATTCAGCCTTCAAGAGCAAGGGCTAGAATCCTACTTATCTTATAGAAATACTGGTATCCAGTGAACCATACATGTGCCTTGTACAGTTCATCAGGGCAGATACATGTTTCTTTAGTTCCTTCATCAAATCACCTGTCAGGTTTTGGGGTTTTTTTTTCTCTTCAACTGAGATCTCATTTAGTTCAAGTCTTTCTAAAATATCTTAATTAAATTAGTAGAATAAATTTCTTTCTCTCTGTTTTTCAAAGTTTATGTGCAAGCAGAGGTTTTTTAAATTTTGAGAGGCAGGGATAATAAGGATAGCAAAGATTATTTCTCTGGACTTATGGGAACACTACACATCTAACACATATCAGGTTGCATGGAAACGCATCTTTGCCTGAAGCGTTGATTTTTTTTTTTTCCCAAGATCCCTGACAAGGTATTAATAATGATGTAGTCAAACAATCATCTAACCATCCTAAACTGTGCAGATTTTCTGGCAGCTGTAACAAAGTTCATCCTCCCAACAGTCCCTGTCAAGTGTTACAATACTGCTCACCCTCAGAAATGCTGGCACAGATGATTTAACAAAATTTAGATATAACAAGGCTGAGAGGAAGCAAACAGGATGGAGGCACCTGAGTTACTCATACAAGCTGCAGCCCTGCAAATTAATTCTTAGTGCAGGAGAAAGATGCTCCTGCAGGGCTTACAGCAACCAAAGGGCACCCTGCAGCACCAGCAGGACCAGAGAAGGGGGCAGGTAAAAAGTAGAGCATGGAAGCAAAGAACAGCTGCTGCAAGCTGCTACCATCCATTTGGAGGGCAGCACTTTACTTTCCCCAGCTCTTATTTTGGAATTCGATTCCTCTCTGTGGTGGGGTAACAGCACTGCAGGCTTTCACTTTGTAGAGCATCAAACAGCCCCACTCCACAAGCTCACCCCAATGCTGATTTCATTGCTTTCTGCTGTGGCTGCTGGGTGACTTTGAGGAAGGCGTTGCCTCGCTGAACGTCTGGCCTTCTGAGAAATAGGAAGAATTTTGAAACTCCCATGACCCTACAACCACAGTTCCTTTAAGAGATTATAGTCTTATCAACAACCACTAAAATTGAGCACTTGCAAGCCTGCAGCTGTGTTTTTGCTACCAAGCTTAAAACTGTAGTCCCTGGAGCCACCAGGTTCTCAGGCCCAGTGATGACCCCCCAGGTTTCCTCAGAGACCACCCTCCTTCTGCCAGGACACCTCCAGGACCCCCATTCTTGCTCAACCACCCTCTCCCACTGCAGCAGCACCCCAAATCTCTGCAAGTTGAGGACAGCTTGTGCTCCCCTGTGGCTTTGTTGCCACTTGCACCCTTCTCATGCCAGATAAGTCACAGCACTGGCCTCTCCGTTTTCCAGTTTCCTGACATAAGACTGATAAAGAACATAAGCAGTCATGAAAACCATCAGAGGGAACTTACTTTGCCAATTTTTTGCTATCATTTGCATGGCAGCTCTTCATTAAAGCTTGAAATGCCTTTTGCAGCTTAGCGAAAGAAATACCTTTTGCAGCTTAGCAAAAAAGTATCTACACAACCATGTTAAAAAAAATTATTATATAACAACAAGAGAATCTAAGCTTCAATGTGCCCTTTTGCAGAAGTAACTTTCATTATGTACCGTTAGGCTTGTATGAATAATCCTGTATTTTATAGACTTGATAGCTTCCTAGGGGAAAAAACATAATTCAGATCATATAGCATAAGAGTAGTTAGCAGCTATTGGTGATGAACAAAATATAGCTGCAAGTGTTTACGTTTTAACAAGTTTTACATTTTAGCAAGAACCTTGTGTCTTCCTGGAGCCCGACTGCAACTCAGATATTGTTCGACTTTTTCTCTCTTACAACACACATTTGAACTTATGATGCTTTTGAAATCTTGAGCAAATAAAATACTGCAAGTTAAATATTACATGAGTCAAATGTACCCATTACCATGACTCCAAAAGAATGGCTCAAACTTAGATCTGTAATAAAATATTTTAATGAGGAATTAAGAGTAACCGGTGTTTACCACAGCTCATTTTCCTAATAATATACCTGCCATCTCTATGAAGATTTCTGAAGACAAACACCACTCCTATCCATTCCTGCACCTTCTTTTTGTTGGTGTGTGATTGGGTTTTTCCACACTGGAGAAGTCCAGAGCCTTTGACATCTGTTCATTATTTACCCAGTGCAATGCACTTGGCAAGCAGAGCTGGTTCTGCTCATTTAATCTCAAGAGTAAACCCAGGCACACTGAGCCAGAGCCTCACTGCCAGTGCTAATGGCTCACATGGCACCATAACAATTTGCACCAGGTAATGACTTGTCCAAGGGTGCTGGACTGGTTGCCAGGGCTATGAAATAAGCCAGGGCAGAGTCCATAGCAGAGGGGAACATTGGAGCTCTGCTCCCTTCTGCTGACAGCACAGCAGCTGCAGATTGAACCACTGACAGTCCTGGAAAAAATTATTTAGGAAGGGAGTTTGTTGTCCGGAATCTCAAGACATTTTCTTATGTGAAAATGTAAAAAAGATAACCCACTGGTCCACATGAATACATGTATTTGAGACATATTTAATAAAAATATATCAAAAGTTCAAATACAAAAATGCAAAAGATTTCAACTTTCAAAATTTTTAGTACCTAAATGTAGATGACTGATCACAGACTTCATTTAAAAAATGCCAAAATTATCAGCTACCTCATTGGAGTAGGCATTTCACCCAAAACAATATGAGAATCCCTGCAAGAAACAGCTGAGCACAAGCATCCTGAAAATGCACTTTTGTCTGTGCTTTTAGCTCGTGGATGAGAAGCAGCTACTTCTTTTTTAAGATGAACATATCCTACAACATGCTATTTTTGATCTCTATAGCTTTGTCAGTATTACAGTAAGGCAGTCCAACAAACGTCCTTGTTAAAAAAAAGAAGTCCTGCTTATATTAAAATTTGGTCTAAGCATGCCTTTAGAAACAACAGTATTGATGGCACAAATAGCCTGAATAACACCTATACTCTTTATTAAAAAGAATCTTTGCTTATTCTATTTCACACAGATTGATGTTACCATATCTTCTCTACTCTTCTATGTTTGAGAGTGTATTTTTTTCTATTTTCAACATTATTCTTCCCCCTTTGTCCATAGAACTATATTTTAAGATAGCATGACATGAATTCCATAAAGAAAAATTGTTTTCGTGGACCAAAATCTTATTTTCATTTCCATATCAAATCTAGAGCAATTATCTTTACTTAAGCTTTAGCAAGGCACAGGAACTTTAAATTTATTTGAAACTTTCTTGAGTGTTTGTAATTGTAGTGTGCAATTGCCAAAATAAAAAGGACGTGACAAATAATAGTTCTTAGGATTTAATCTTTTAGTTACAGAGCTCTAAATCAATTCTAATAACAACTGATGTAGTTCTATGAAAACTAGTGTGTTAAGAGAACAGTATGTGTACCTGTGAAAGCAGTGAAAAGATGTTGTAATGTTCTTTACTATGGCTTACTCCAGAAATTGTGACGTTTAATTGCCTTTTTTCTTGAGCAAAGGAGTGTTTTCAATTACATTGATTCAGCCCCCACAAGCTTTGAGACTCTGTGGTCCATCAAAATATGCTTTGTTTATTTTAACAGATAAATAAATGCAAGCTCCACCCTAGTCATGGAGCCAACTGAGAGTGGGTGTAAGTCTGTGCATTTGCATTCCTTCTGGAAAAGATATTTCTGAGTAGTTTAGACTTCATATTTGTCTCAGAATATTCATACCACTTCTGCTGCAGTGAGACATAAATCATGTAATATGTAAGATTGTAGAGCTTCCTCGTTTTTTTTTTTCCTCCCCCTCACTTAAAAACTGTAGGGAGAAGACCATTGGAAAGGTAAAAATTTATAATAAAAAGCTGGGTCCCTAACACAGGTGTTCTGTGGCTGAGGAGAGAGCAGAGGCTCTCACTTCTGCAAATGCTTTCCTGGGGAGGTTTGCCTCAAATAACACATGGGTAAAAGGAATTTAACTGGCTTTAACTCAGCCACCTAAACTAATGTTACAACAAAATAACACTAACCTTTTAGAAACCTAGAATAGAATAGCTATGGGTTTATGGGTATTTCTTTTTTAAAAAATTAAGGACTCCAGTAAGTGTAAAAATAATTTCTTTCCTGGCATTAACAGAATCTACACACTACATCTCTTCTGGGTTTTACAGACCTCTTCTTTGGGAGACTCAGTGCCTACAGAGCTATTCTTCCTAATGACTTTTCAACTTTAAATTAAATCATTAAAACAGGATATTTTTAATGTTTGCACTCTAATGAAACCACATGTGGCAAGAATGAAAGAAGAGCCTGAATCCCCAAGAGCAAATTTTGGTCCCAAAAGCCTTCAGCTAAAATTATTTTACTTCGTCTATGCCCTTCCGTCTGGATTCTTCCTTGGCTAGACAGAGGTCTCCACTGCCACCAAAATTTTCATGGCGTGTTACGCTGCTGGTACATGGTGTGAATGGCCTCTCTTCCACAAAATCAGAAGTAGGTGGGACTGGAGCAACTGAAAGAAGGTGCTATGCCAAGGATTGACAAGACAAGCTTTTCCTTCCTGCATGTGAAGACTATGTTTTGGGGAGCATGCACTTGAACCACTGCAGGTTTTGGTTTCCTTCTTTGTTGGTTTTGGTGTGGCTTGATTTTTGGTGAGGAGGGAAGAAGCCAGCCACAGAAGTGATTTCTTGGGAGGAGCTGCTAAAAGCTTCCTCTGTGCCTGGCAAAACCAATCACTGGCTGGCTCTGAGAACAGGCACTTTTTAAAATCAATTTCTAAGACTAATTTCTAAGTCAATTAACGCAGCTATGATAACATATTTAAGAAAAGGAAAAATCATGGAAAGCTCTCTTTTCTCCTTGCCTCTGAGGAGTGGGGAGGGGAGTACAAAGCCCCTTCCCAGTGGGGCCAGGGTCTCTTTCCAGCGGGGCAGCCAGGCCCCTTCCTGGCAGGGCTGGGTGCCTTTCTGGTGTGGCTGCAGAGATCACTCTGCTGGGAGGCCACCCTGGCACTGCGAGCAACAACCATGTGGACCTCGCTGGCTGGCCACCATGGTGCCGGCTCCATTTGGTTCCTGTCTTCCTGCAAGGTGCCAAAAAGGAGAAGTTGTTGCCACCCTTCTGCCCTTCTGTTTGCAGTGTGGCCGGGGCCAGAAGCAGCCGTGCGGCCGCTGCCAGCCTGGCAGGGCCAGCGATGGGCTTTGCCTGCCTGGCCACGTCTAGCCTGCCGCACTGCAAGCAGAAGGGCAGAAGCAGCGGCAGCAGCTTCTCCTTTTCCGTGCCCAGCATGAGGAGAGGCACTACACGGAGCCGGCACCATGGTGGCTGGCACGGGCCGCATGGTGCCAGTGGGGACCTCATCATCAGCAGTGACCTGCATGGCAAGCAATTCCCTGATGCAGGGCCCAGATGAGATCAAGCTTTCAGCGCTGTGGAACTGTGTAAGAACTTTTCAATTGACAGAGCTTGAGAACAAACAAACCTACAGACACCAATTCTCTTCTGAATCAGAGAAAAGGGAAAAAATGAAGGCACATGAGGAGAAGAACATGGTGACACAGGTCGGTGAAAAGGAGGGAGGGGGAGGTGGAGGTGGTCCAGATGTCGGAGCTGAGATTCTTCTGCAAGCTCTGGTGAGGACTGTAACACAACAAACTGTTCTCCCTGTAATTCATGAAGTGCATGGGGACATGGAGATTCACCCGCAGCCCTTGAGAAAAAGGTGCTCGTGCTGGATTGTGTGGATGCTGAAAAGCTGTGATCTGGTGACAGGCTTGAACAGAGAGAGAGAGAACCCTTGCTTCCAGAGATAGAGGAAGAGGACCCTTGCTTCCAAACTACAACAGCTCATCCTTAAAAGACTATACCTGATGAATTAAAATGGCCCACAAAAAAACAGTAGTGGGAGAACTGTTTGCCCATGGGAGGGACTGGGGTTGCAGCAGGTTGGGCGGGAATGCTACTTGTGAAAATGAGAACCATGTTGGAGAAGTTCACAGAGAACTGTCTCCTGTGAGAAAGACCCCATGGCAAAAGAGCAAAAGAGTTTTCCTTCCCTAATCAAACTGAAGAAAGAGTTTTAGAGGTGACAAACTGACTAAAACCCTATATTTTGTCTCCCTGTACTGTCGGCAAGAAAGAAAGAAAAGTTGGGGGGGAGGAAAGGTGCTCTAAAGGTTTATTTTAATTCCTGTTATCCTCTTTTAATTCTGTTAATAAATTTTTTCCTTATACATTTAAGGTTTTGAGCCTGCTTTGGCCTTAAAGTATTTCTTCTCCATCCTTTCCTTAATTCATGAACTGCTTTTTCTCTGCTCAACTACAGCAGACGAGAATGAGTGAATGATTTTTTGTGGGTGCACTGGCGTTTGGCCAGCATCAACCCCCGACAGTTTCTTGTAGGAGCATGGCAGCGCCTCAGCTTTTATTTTGCACCATGGTGGGCTCTGAATTGATTTTCATCCCACTCTCTAAAGATACTGTACTGACAAAACTAAGCCACAAGAGATCTGTTTTTACCATAGCGTTGGCTGTTACTTTGTGGTTACAGCCCAAGGCACAAGAAGAATCCCAGCATGGGATCTGACATAGCAGCCCTGGTCTCAAGAGCCAGACACAAACTACAGACCAAAATATTTCCCCCTGAAATATGGAGTTCCATGAAATGAATGTGTTTTGTCAAAAACTAAATGGCGGTGGTATTTTCATGCGAAATTTATTCTCAATAATCCTTAATGTTCAATCACCATCTAAAGGTGGAATTTTTTTTAAACTAAAATTAAAATATTTGGTTTCCATTACAGAACTTTGAAACCAAAGCCCTCTGATTTCTCTGCCCTTGAAAAATATTGCTCTTTTTATTTTCTATCTTGTTTCTCGGTGAAATGAGGAGGAACATCAATAAGACTTTTACATTGGACTTCTGGAGGACAGACTTTGGCCTATTTAGGAGAATTATTCAGAGAGTTCCTTGGGAAGCAGCCCTTAAAAACAAAGAGTCCAAGAAAGGTAAGATGTGCTTCAAAACAGAGATCTTGAGGGCACAGAAAAACTGTCCCTGAGTGCCAAAAGATGAGCGGGCAAGGCAAACATCCAGCCTGGATGGGCAACAAGGTTTTGGAGGAATTTAGGAATAAGAAGGGAAGGTATCATCTTTGGAAGGAGGGTCAGGCCTCTCAGGAAGTACTCAAGGGGGTTGCCAGGGCATGTAGGAAAAAAATTAGGTAGGCCAAAGCTCAATTTGAACTTAATTTGACAACTTTTGTAAAGGACAATAAAAAATGTTTTTAAAAATATATTAATGGCAAAAGGAAGGGTAAGACCAACTTTTGTTCTCTACTGGATGGGAGGGAACTTCGTAACTGCCAATGAGGAAAAGGCAGAAGTGCTTAATGCCTTCTTTGCCTCAGTCTTTAGTGGGAAGATGGCTTGTCCCCAGGACAGCTGTCCTCTTGGGTTGGTAGATGGTGTCAGGGAGCAGAATGGTCCCCCTGTTATCCAGGAGAAGGCGGTCAGAGACCTGCTGAGCTGCTGGACATTCATAAATCCATGGGATCCATCCCAGGATGATGAGGGAGCTCGCAGATGAGCTTGCAAAGCTGCTCTCCATCATTTTCCAACAGTCCTGGTTGACCAGAGAGGTTCCAGATGACTGGAAGCTGGCCAGTGTGACACCCATCCACAAAAACGGTGGGAAGGAGGATCCTGGTAATTATAGGCCAGGTAGCCTGACCTCAGTACCAGGCAAGGCAAAGGAGCAGTTTATACTGAGTGTCATCACACAGCACTTACAGGGTGGCCAGGGTATCAGACCCAGCCAGCAGGGGTTAGGAGGGGCAGGTCGTGTTTGACCAACCTGATCTCCTTTTATGACCAGGTGACCTGCCTGGTGGATGCAGGAAAGGCTGTGGAATTCAGCAAGGCCTTTGACACTGTCTCCCCCAGCACACTCCTGGAAAAGCTGGCAGCCCATGGCTTGGACAGGAGCACTCTTTGCTGGGTTAGGAACTGGCTGGATGGCCGAGCCCAGAGAGTGCTGGTGAACAGTGCTGCATCCAGCTGGGGGCTGGTCACCAGTTGTGTCCCTCAGGGGTCTCTGCTGGGACCAGTTCTGTTCAATATCTTTACTGATGACATGGATGAGGGTGGTGGGTCTTTCATCAGTAAATTTACAGACGACACCAAGCTGGAAGCATGTGTTGATCTGTTGGAAGGTAGGAGGGCTCTGCAGAGAGACCTGGAACAGTTGGGTGGATGGGCAGAGTCCAATAAGATGAAGTTTAAGAAGTCCACGTGCCAAGTCCTGCATTTTGGCCACGACAACCCCTTGCAATATTATAGGCGGACAGTGGCTGGACAGTGCCCAGGCAGAAAGGGACCTGGGGGTGCTGGTCGACAGCCGGCTGAACATGAGCCAGCAGTATGCCCTGGTGGCCAAGAAGGCCAAGAGCATCCTGGCCTGTATCAGGAATGGTGTGGCCAGCAGGAGCAGGGAGGTCATCCTTCCCCTGTACTTAGCACTGGTGAGGCCACACCTTGAGTGCTGTGTCCAGTTCTGGGCCCTCAGTTTGGGAAGGACACTGAGACACCTGAGCGTGTCCAGAGGAGGCAACGAGGCTGGTGAGAGGCTTGGAGCACAAGCCCTGTGAGGAATGACTGAGGGAGCTGGGGGTGTTTAGCCTGGAGAAAAGGAGACTGAGAGGTGACCTTATCACTCTCCACAACTCCCTGAAGGGTGACTGTAGTCAGGTGGGGGTTGGTCTCTTTCACCAGGCAGCAATTGACAGAACCAGAGGACACAGTCTCAGGCTGCATCAAGGGAAATATAGGTTGGATATTAGGAAAAAGTTTTCTACAGAAGGAGTGGTAAAGTTCTGGAATGGTCTGGAAAGGGAGGTGGTAGAGTCACCATCCCTAGATGTGTTTAAAAAAGACTGGATGTAGCACTCGGTCCATGGTTTAGTTGAGGTGTTAGGGTATGGGTTGGACTCGATGATCTTGAAGGTCTCTTCCAACCTAGTCATTCTGTAATTCTTTAAAAGACCCTGAGAGCTGAAGTGCAGAAGAGTGTAAGCTGCCTTCTCTACAGAAGGCTGGCTGTGGGTCAACCCTTACCTGATCAACCTCATTAACACGTGTCAGCTCCATGCAGTAACAACCCTTGACTTCTTTCAGGTGATCCACTACCACCTGCCCCTCAAGCCTGTTTTTCCTACCCTCATACTCTTCATCCCAGAATGTTCCACTAGCAGCTCATACTCCTCTCTCCTCTTCCCCTCCTTCCTCCTAGGTGTATTTTTTCAATTGCTTTCAATTCCTGAGTACACTTCACTTTGTTCCTCTGCACAGAAGCAACAAAGCCAAAAGAGAGCTTCCTCAAGAAGCTCTCTCTTTCAGAAGTCTTTTGAATGCTCACTTGCTATCGAAATAAAACCGAAAGTCGGGGTTCCTGGGTGCAGTAACGCTCCTATTTTGTTTCTGCTTTTTGTTGCAGAAGTAAGCTTTGAAATCTTGCAACATATGCAGCCCCAGACTAAAATTCACAAAATGGGCAAGTCTACTCTTGGCTGCTTGGCAGAATATATTATGTTAGAGGCCACTTACAAATGATACACAGATTACGTGTCATACATGCATGCATTTCTCCAAAGCCAACCTGGAGCAGATCACAATAAAAATTATTTTATCAATGCTGCCAGGTTTGGAATACTTTCATATTTTAGCACCTTGCTCTCAACTCTTACAGTTAAAGGCACTACAGGTTGTCTTGGAATACAGCCAGCATTTTGCAGTCCTCATCTGAGAAATGCAAAACCTGTGTTTGCTTTTAAAAATGCCAAATAATTGGGAGTTTCCTTCCCGAGATTAACACCTGAAGCCAAGCACAGACAGCATCTTGGAGTGAAGGAGGGAGAATTTTTTGTTTAAAAAAAAAAAAGAAAAAATTCCCAATCACAGGGAGAAACTACAGAAATATCAAAAATCAAAGCATTTAAAACGAAAGAAGTACTTGAAACATAGATATGAGAGAGGGAGAAAATTACATTGTTTCCCTGTGGAAATATCTTTTTATTATTGCTTCTAAGATACCTCAAAGCAATCATTTTTTTGTCTGGAAAAGGAAATGAGAAAAAATTAAAAGTCCTATTTTCCTGGCTCCCTGCACTGACAGGGCTAAACACACTCAGTTTCAATGGCATGACATTATAAAAAAGCTTAAGACTTTTTAAAAATTCAAATCCAAAATCTTCCATACAGAACATTAGCTTTTTCACAGGAAGACCAGCTTAAACCAAGAAACCAATATAAAGCTAAGCAGGTAGTTTAATAAGCCCTCTCCACAGAAGCTGACAAGGCTGTCATCTGGCAGTACCACCCTGAGACTTTGCATCTAAATACTATTCCAAGCAGAGTCCCAGTACTCCTTTATGCTACTGGAGACGTCTTCCATATGTCTCAATATTGCAAATGCAAAAGATATAAAATAGCTTTGTGCTATTCCTCATATTATTCATACATGTATGTGTGTCCATTTTTGCTCTAGATGGAAGCATTTTTCCCATACTCACTTGCAAAAACTGTAGAAATTCACTGAAGTCTCCTTTACTGGCTTTAGTATTGAACAAGCATCCTTCAGTATTAAATTTTAAATAAAGACATTTGCAGTGCAATTCACCTTGAAAATCAGCAGCTCAATACAAATAATAATAAGGAGAAAAAAGCACCTCTCCATCAGTAAAGGACAATTCCTTGAAGCTTGAGGCAGTTAATTTAAAGTACTGCAAGTTAGATCTCTTGCCTTACCAGGAGTCCTAGGATTACCCTAGAAGTCACTGTGTTCCCCCATGGCAGACTGTCTCTTTCAGAAAATATAGGTTTGACTCATAAAAAAACAAGACTTCTCCAAAGCCTGAAACTGCTTTTTCCCTGTTGTGGCAGAAGAGACCCACCTGTGTGTGTGTGTGTGTGTGTGTATGTGTTTTTTCACAATTATCTCTTTATGAATGGGTAAAATGAACCACGGGGGCTAAACAATTCACCTACCAAGTCTTTGGACTTAGAAATTTAGAACAGAAACTTCTGATGGTTTGCATTTCCAACCACTATATATATATATAAAATAAAAAAGGCCACTGCCTCACACCAAGAAGAAACAGGTACCAGAGAAATCCACTTCAGAAGGAGAGGAAATTTCTCCAACAAATGCAACATGAGTGCAGTCCTTCTAACAGAAGAGGAAGATCTGCCTTTAAGCCATACCCTTGCTGGTTCATAGAAACCTCTCCAACAATCAATTTTACATGGTTTATTTTAGTCTCCTATATTTACACACTATTTTCCTTCCCATTGCTTGACATTTCATCTCACAGCAAGCTTCAAGAGATGCTGTCCCTGGCCACCAACTGGGAAAGAGCCAAGAGTTCTCATAATCCTGGATATGTACATGCATCTAGCTGTGGCCACAGGCAGGAAAACATCTTCCAGTTTTCATGCTGCCAACAAGAAATAATATCTGCAACCTGCAAGTGATACAAGGCTCGTCTCAGCCACTGAGCTCCACATCTTGTGTTGAGGATTGCAGACACTTCACATGGTGCTCCTCATAGTGCAGTCTTGCAGCTGATCTTTCCATTTCAGACGTCTATATTCCTCCTCTGAAAGAGCATTACCAGTCTGTCAGTATCCCATTCTGTCATTATGTTGAAAACTGTTTTGTTTAGGTTGGACCACACCAAGGGCTTTCTGAGAAAACCCAACAGCTTTTGCATTTAAGTGATCTACTTTTTAATGTTCAGGCTCCTTCTATTCTGTTTCCTTTGTTTGTGTTCAAATATTCTTCTAGTAAATACTTTGTTTTTCAAATGGACCCAGTACGAAGAATTTAATACAGGCAGATGGAAATACCTTCATAAAATTACCAAGAAATGTAGTAATACTGTGAGTGGTTCCAGGAATTACTGAAAGTCACTTGGTATTAATTGCTTAGTAATACAGTGCTTGAGGTTTCCTGTCACTAGTTCAGTTTGCCGAATCTTAAAAAATTTAATTTCGGTTTCATGTGCCTTGCAAAAGCTTGTTTCTACCTGATCATTTTGCAAAAAAAGAACTGACCTGCTATTCAAGAAGATTGGAGGGTTTTCCTTAATTCAATTTGTAACAGACCTTCTTGTAAAAACCAGCCATGAGAGCCAGAACAACAAGGATAACACAAAGTTAAAATGCAATAGGCATCATTCTCCCATGATATCAGACAGATAAGACTATTGCTATTGCCAAATAAGTCAAGCATAGCATTTCATGTCCATTTCAACTTGCAGCTGCTAGTTCATGTTGGATAGATGGTTCCTCAACCCCACAGGATGTGTTTCTTCACATCCCCCTCTAACTCTGAGGCCTTCTACTGAAACTGCAGTATGGCTTTCAGGAGAAGAGGGAGCCGACTTCCTCAGCAGGAACACACAAACACTCTTGCTCCTGATGGAAGCACAGCGGAGTGTCTGGAGACACCCTGCCTACATGGCTGAGGACCACAGACTCATGCAGTCCACCAGGGACTTGGGAAGACTCCAGTCTAACCCCTGCCCTGAGCAAACTCAGCCATGGGGTCAGGTATCTCAGGGCTTTTTATCCTATTGGGGCCAACAATACTCCAGGGACGGAGATGCCACCACATCTCTTGCCCCCCCCCTGCATTGTTGGGCTGTCTTCATGGGGAAAAGCCTTTTCCTTCTCAGTCTGAGCATCTCCTGTTGCAGTCTGTGGCCATTGCCTTTCACTCTCCTGCTCTTTGCTGCTCTGAGTAGCAGCTTCTCAGTACCTTCCTCACTGATATTGTCAGAAGGGCACAGGAAGAACGGAGCTGCTCCATGGTCCACACAAAGAATGTGTCCCCAACACTGGCAATGCCCACAGTGGTGTCAGGCTGTTGACAGTGACCCGTAACACCTGCTGCTGAAAGAAGATGAGGTAACAAGTCAGCTCTGGGGTCCTTGAAGGGAGTCTGCTTGCAAATCACCAGAGACAGAGTTGAGTGCATATGGTGCAGCTCAAGCCAGAGTAGCACCTTGGACTTTTTGGTTGGACCAGAGACCTCCAAGTTTCCTTCCAACCTCCACAATTTATGACAGATCATTTCAGACCGCATGGTAGAGAAGTACTGAAAAGTACATCATCCATACACTGGATGATTGCAGCCTGGTGGGCAGAGAATGAACTCTGAAGCTTATTTTATAAGAGCAGGTGCACAGTGAACAGAATCAAAAGAGCAGATTGTGTGTGATTAGTTCCCCTGTGAAGTTGGTAATGCAGTCTACTTGCAGACCTAAACTCTGTGACACAGGCTCTCTTAGTAGCTTCCTCAAACTTTTTCAGAAACAGCTTCCAGTTCAGTGTAACAGGAAAATTGTTGTTACTCTTATTCACAGCATCCATCTCTGCTTCTGTTTCCTACAACAAGCCTAACATTCATGACTTTTCCAAGCTTGGGAGAAATAATATTTGCCGAAGGAAGGCAATCTTGTCAAGGAAGCAAATGACATTGGTATCCTTATCCAGGGAAATATCTGCAAATCCTCAGTTTAGTCCAAACTGAGAGTTTGTGAAGTCCCAGATGAAAAGCTTTCTTTGAGACCAAAAGCCAGGTGTATTGACCAAAAGGAGAAAACAAGGCAGCAGCCTTTACACATTTACAACAAAACAGTGAGCAGAATATGTATTGCTCTGTATCAATTTTTTTCTGTCCTGGGGGAAGCACCTAACACCAACACATCTCCCTGTTTCATGTGCTGCCACTCTCAGGCTTGTCTGGCCACAGAAATGGCCCAGTGTCTCAAACCCAGACAGATCTGGTACTTCTGGGAAATTACATGCTCTGGTCTTTGCATGTTTCCTTGGGGGGAAACAAGTTAGGTCATGTACTCTTCCTTGAACACCTCTGTTTTAAAGGACTAATACTTTTTATGCCGTTAATACTCATGTCTCTATATCAGCCCGGCACTCTGATGTCATTTTGCACCCATCTACATGGGTAAGGTCAACACTGACACAAAGTGGTGTGACCACCAGCCCTGAGTCAGCACCCTACAGCCTTTCAAGAACGTTTCACACCTCAGGTCTGATGGAAAAAAGGCAAGCATGCCAGTACCCTCTCAATGAAAGCAGAAGAAACAAGATAAAACAGTGAGAAGTAGTGCAAAGGAGGGATCAGAACCAGAAATGCTCCAATTCTACTACTCTGGGGTAAAATTGTATGTACTGGGGAATTCCAAAACATGGACAGCAGCCCATAGCTCAGACAATATGGCTTCTGGAGACAGAAGGTTCAGACAGCTTTTTATTTTACAGTCCCAAGGAACAGGCAGCAGGTGGGAGTTTTGAGAGTTTTTTGAAACTGGCAGAGATGTGAATGTGATTGGCATGCTTATATAGGTGGAGTATGTGTAAAACAGAAAGAATAGCCTTCCTGCCCTCATTGTGTATGCTCCCACCACAGATTCCAGCTCCTATTCCTCGTCCTCCATTCCCACCACATCTCTCCTCTTCTGCCCAAACACTTACTTGAAACAATGTCTGTGTTTGCATAGCTCCTCACATAAGGTGGTGCAAACCCACAATTTCTCCCAGGACTGACCTCCTGCCAGGAACACTGGGCACACCAACCCTCATATGACAAGCACATCATCAGGAATAACAGCCTGATAGACGGTAAAGTGGTTCAGCTGAGAAGCAATAATTTTTTTTAGAATTGTCTACCAAGAGCAATGTGGACATTGTACTGTCCTGTGCTTAGAAAGAGCATCTACATAAAGAACTTTAGGAGGAAGGGTTTACCCCTGAGGAAGGAGTAATGGCACTGCAGTTTTGTCCCACATTGATGGTGCTGTGTGTGGGGCACAGGTCAGAAAAAGAGGGGGAAAACTGTATTGTAAAAGAGAATGTCTGGTCATCTGTCTGGTCTTTGCAGTGAGTGATAGCTTCACTGAGACATGGATGACTAAAGCAGCCCATGAATTCTCCCATTCAATGTTTTAAAGAGCAAATCCCTTTAAGTCTATGCACCTCTGCAACTTCCTGTTTCACACTTTGCTGTTCAAATATACACAGTAAGATATATATATATAATATACATACCTCTTTTATGCATTTTTAAAATATCTTTTATCGGGCAAAAGTTTTAATTTTGCAAGGATCACTAGAAGCTTCTTAACTCTTAAAATTGAAACAAAAATGNAATGTTTACAGTATCCATGAGTCCTTCCTTCTGTTGACAATAAACTCTGCAGTGTTATTCAAGTCATTTAGGGAACATTATTTTAGGGAAAATGCAAACAGATGCATTTCCTCCTTTCTGATACTCTGTAGTCATCAAAGCTTTTGGATCTGATGTTTCTAAAACAGGGCAAACAAAAGTCAGTTTAGCTAAAATAAACCCAGACTTCAGGCAGTCTCAGAAGACTCATAAGTGGCATA
>WEZZ01006633.1:8805-20852 GCA_013400585.1 Chloropsis cyanopogon
ATCCGTGTGTCATGACTGTCTCAACTGTCACATATGCCACAACAAACTGCTAGGAACTTTTCCCGTTATACCATGGCTTTTCTGAGGAATGTTATTTTTGAGATATAGTATTCTAACAGTTTTGGTAATGCAAAAAAAAACAAAACAAAAAAAAAAAAAAACAACAGAAGAAAGAAATATTTGTGTTTGCTTTAGTCACATATGTAGCAGATCAGATAATTATGCTTTCCTTCTTCACCTGGGACAGATCTTCTGTGGATCATCCAATAGTTGGTGGAGGTCCATGGTTATTTGATCACTGTCTTTGTTCTGTTATATTGTGTTATGTAGGAAGTGCATTATATTCTTCTATGCAAAAAAGTACTGTGGGTACCTCAAGGATGATTTGCGTTGATGGATGAAAAGATATACAAAACTGCAGCTGTAAAAGAAGATTTTTTTAATACAAATGCACACTAAGATATATGCTGTTTTCGTTGGCATAATGTTCTGCTGGGCATTCTTTGCTCTGCAGAATGCTTTCACTATTTTCCTATGAAAGCTATTTGTCACTCAGTAACAAATTAAGATTGCAATATTCAGTCTGTTTTTTCTTTCTTTACTGTTTTTTTTATAACCTGATGCAGAGGAATTTTCTAGTCATAAAGAAAGACAAGAGCTATTGCTTCATAGCCTTGAGTATCTAAAATAGCAAAGATACTTGGATATGCTTTCACTATACTAAATCCTGGATGACAACATTAGCTCATTTCTATTGTGAATTCCTTTGTTTGTGTTCCTAATTATAAATGATGTGAAGTAGTAAGACTACAAATAATATAATCATGCATTAATTCACTGGCAAAAAGAACTGTAGGGACTGCCTTACTAAGGCTAACATCTCTACTTTTTCTCTTGGACCCCCTCCATTTAACAAAGGGCAGATCCTGTATTTATCTTTCTGACAGCCCTCAGTACAAAGCCCAATGTCTGCAGGAGCTGGCCTTTGGGCTGGAGAGGCCTCTGGAAGTGGGTAGCCTCTGTTTTGAGAAGATTTATTAATGTAATTCTTTTCACACTTTAACAAAACATTTTCCTGTGGGCTGTTCAAAGCACTCTTAAAAGGAGGTAGAAAATTTCTCTAAAACAGTAGAAACCTGCAGATAAAGGACTGCACTGAAATTTTTTGTAAATTGGCTGTTTTGCTAAGTCCTTTTTAAAGACTCACAATAGCAGAGAGTGCATGGATGGATATGAGACAAAAAGACGGAACTTGTGAAGAAAGGTTTGCCTTTCGCTTCCTAGGAAATCGTATCACTCCACTGGCCAGCATGAGTTTTCACCACCTTCAGACAATGTTACAGACATTACTTAAAGAGTCATTGAATTATCTAGGTTGAAAAGGGCTTTTAAGACCATTGAGTCCAATCATCACCAAGCACACCACTAAACCATGTCCCTAGAAGAAAGACGGACAAAATATTAGAACACTTTTAAGGAGCTTGTTAGGACTCCCAGTCTCCTATGCACTAAATGGTCTACAGTGCCCCTGCCTTAAGCTGAGTATTGCATGGTTTCTGTATAGGAAAACACACACAAGTGTTACTGAACCACACCCACCCGTGTCTTCAGGAGATGGTCACACAATAAGTAGTGTCTATGTCCAGAGAAACTCCTGGCCTGTCCAGAGCTGCTGTGCCATTTCAGCTACAAAGAAGACAAGGAAGAAAGACGGACAAAATCAAGGTGAGTAAGCATGATGGAGAAGAGAGTAAATGGAGTAACAAGTGTACTTGGAGCGTGAGAGGTTGCTCATTAAGAGAAAGAAAGATAAACCATGAGACAGAATCCTGTACCAATGGTCAAGTGGAAAAGCAACATAAAATGGAAAGAATAGCAGAAAAATATGTTTGGGGGAACTACGCGCAACTGAATTAAGGCACAAAACATTTGAAGGACAACAGCAGCCTAAAAGGCAAATATATATTGTGTGTCCATGATGGCACTCACTGCCAAGCTTTCTAATGACATGACAAATTTCACATTTTTGAGCACACTTTTTGGAGTAAATTGTTTTGGTATTGTAAGTCCCAAAAATTAATTTTTTTTTTTTTTAGGGCCGTGAAAGATAAAAGTAACAGTAGAAGTGAGTTTGTTGTGAAGATCAAGCAGTTTCCCTCTGACAGTAAAGCAAAAAAGGTTATGAGGTTTTTTTAAACATTAATCTTCTAAGAAATTTTACAATAAAAGCATGATAATACTGTAGTGTGTAGGGGAAAAAAGAGTAAACACAATTTTTTCTCACACCAGATAATTTCTGTATTAGAAATAGACTATTAATTTGATATTTAAATAAGGATGTCAAGGAAAAACATTGTGCCTCACTCTATATGGAACCTGATCTCATATCATAGGCATCTTTTTTTGAAATGTCTGATATAGTATGTTGATTAGGGAGATTTAAACACTCTGAGAAATAACATTCTGTTTAAACAATATCCTAATTTATAAATATTGGGCATCCAAGGAGTTCACTGAGATTTTAACAGGGGAGTTAATTTCTTAAGGATGAGTTGCTACAGGGACACAGCCCTGGTTTCATCAATTTTTTTTGATTGTTTTTCCTCCACTGGTTGTTATTGTCATTTCTTGCTGGGCACATAGTGCAGTGTGTGTATATGTGTAGAGTTAGAGGCAGGATGGAAGGAATTAAAACAGAAAAAATACAGTACACTTTGATGCTTTTCCACCTGAAAGAAGCCGAATTACTTGCCTAAACTTTAAGACTCATCTCTTTAATTTTGCCCAGCAGTTCTACTGATGTCCATGGAAACTCCAAATGTGGCATGAAAACAGAATAGAGCTTATTGTCATTTGGGAATATAACAAAATATAAAACAGCCACTTGTAAAGTATTTCTAATTGCAATCATTGCAGATCACACCATTCTTAATATATTTTCATAAGCATGAAAGCAGAAGTCACCCAAATTGACAAACAGAATTCAATGCAAAATAATATAAATTTGTATTTTCAAGGTTTTAAAAGCATTGGCTCTATATTTGTCCTTCATGAATGGCAGTCAAGAGTTGTCAGATGATGCATGTTATCTCTGCTAATGATGTCACCAGTGTACTTTTTTTATGTGCAATATATTAATCATTTTGTTTATAAGGTGGCTGTCCCAGAAAATAAAGGGCTCAAGTTGCCTCACTAAAAACAACCCAAGAAGATAAAACAAATGGACAGAGCAGATATTAAACAGTTAGTAAAAAAGATATTATCGGTCATTAATCAGTTTCAGTGGTTTTATCTGATTACTGTGCCAGTTAATATGTCTATGTCTGGAACTCTTATAGCATAAAAAAAAATGGAAAGGGAGAGTTGAATCATTTATATATGATTCAGCTTAATCCAAAATGCAGAAAGGAGGGAGATTTTTAACCTGACTTCAAACGCACACAAACTAGTTTCTTGGAAGATCTTTTCAATTTTCTTTTTTAGTATGAAACAGAGAAGTGATGGATGAAAAAAAATAGAAAATACTGAACTGCAAATTTGACTCATTTCTTTTGCTTCAACTATGTTTTTTGGTTCAGTGGCACGTTGTCTCTTTCAGAAATTTTGTAAGCTCTCAGTATTTTTTCTCTAAAGACCTGGCAAATATAGCCATGTCTGGTGTTCCAGGTGTGTTGTTCATCCTGTCAAATTAAATAGCTTTAAGATGTGGAAAATTGTAGCTAATGATGATCTAGACTGGAATATGGGAGAAGAAAGGACTTTGAGCCAATCTGATGTTAGGTACATCATAAGCAAGATCCTGTGATACGGCACTGGAGAGATTTCTAACCTTTAATGGATGATGTAAGTCCTGAATAGGCAAAAGTCAGTGAATCTATTAATACTTTTTACTAAGTTTAAATTTTTTCAGTGGACAGTGTACCTGAGTATGAGCAGATCTGTTGTTGCTGGCTCTGTCTGACAGCTCTATTCTGCATGCACCACATGCTCTGGTGGGATTGAAGTAGCTCATCACTGCATCTGCTCAACATCAAGGCAATGATGACCTTGATTACTGAGTGAAGAAGGTACATGCAAATCAAACTTTTCAAAGCATTTGAAATGAAATGATTTGCTCACAGGCAGGGGCTCCAAATAAATCTGTTTGTTTTGTGACGGTGATATTTACCATGGTCCCAGACACCTGGTATTTGTGGTGAGTTTTTACAAAAATTACCTTTTTTTTTGATTATTGTCTCTGACTGGAAATTGTTCTGAGCAACCTATATCTGAACATATATTTAACCAGTCTTTAAGCAGAGCTTTTGACTAGATGAGTTCTAGAGGTCCATTTCAATCTCAACACTTCTCTGGTTCTGTGATTCTATTATTATGATTAATTGTGATAAATTATAATTACATATGTTGATTATTATTGAGGTATATGCAAACATTTAGTGCTCATTGGTGTACGGATCAGTGTGTGTGTGCAGGTACAGATTTTTGTGCATAGACCTCTGAAGAGATACTGGTTCCCTTCACTGGCATTCCTGAAATGCAATCAGGGATATTGCCATAAAAGTTTGGGTTATCAAAAGGGCTGATGTGGCTGGCGAGACACACTTGGGGGTGGGAAATTAAAGGCCCTCTGTTTTCTGATGTTCTGGGAGGAACCTTCCCCTGCAGTTTGGAAGCCAAAGGAGACCGAGTGCCTTGCTGCTGAGACAGCCTTCCCTGAGTGAGGCATAGTCCAGCTTCCCCATCTCCATCGGGTGTGATTCCCTCCTGCCTCCTCAATATGTGATCGTGATGGAAACAATGAGGCAATACATAAATGCCAGAAGAATTTTTGTCCAAACCTAAATAAAAATTGACTTAATCTGTCTCCTGTCTGTGTCTCATTAAAATTAAGCTGCATTGAAAATTCAAAATGTTTAGCAATGTCAGAGTTTAATTGCTATTTAGTGGGAATAAAACTATGTATGAAAAATGCACAATTTTCAGGGAAAGTCAAGTCAGCTTTTGCTAAGGGCTGGGTGATTTTCAGCATTTACTCTGTGGAAAGAGAAATTCATTACAGAATGGAAAAGAGCGCATATTTTAAGAATGTGCAAAGGTATGCCACTAAGTAGAAAGATACACTGAAAGCAGTAATTATACTGAGCTCAGGTTTCTAGCCACAAGTGTGAACTTTCTCCAAAATACTGCCATGGCTGCAAGATCCCTAAACCTCAGCATTCCTTTTTTGTTTAGTAAATCACTGTGAAGTCTATTGCCTGATGTGCCCTTCATGCTTTTTGAACGCTCTGTCCTCATAGGAAATAACTGCTCATCGTTCCAACTGATGATCTAGACTGGATCATCATTCCAGCTGAGTTCAAAGAGTAATTACTACCTGAAACAGAACTATAAAACATCAGCCCTTTTTAAAAACAGGAAACTTCTCAATCATCATTTAAGGGTGCTCTGTGTGAACCATGAATAGGCATCAAGAGTTTTGGCGTAACACATTTTGATAATTTATGGCAGAACTTTGCATCCCACATACCCAAGCTTGCAAATGTTCACTCCTCACTTCTCCTCAGATGACTTTTGCCTTCAAAGTATCTGCTGTTGAAGAGAGAGCTTGTGGCTCAGGACCATGGGGGGAGACCTGCAGCTGGATTCAAATAAGTCACTTTATCAGTTGTCTTCTTAATCTGCCAGCTAATAGAGCACCTTTCTGTTTCAATTTTCTTTTAACATGAGAAAGCAAATCTATCACTTTAGATAATTTAAAGGTAAAACATATGCTATCTGGAAGAACTTAAGTCAAAAATGGGCATGTGCATTGCATCTCCACACCAAAAAGAGCATATGATTTTAAAATCTAGAAGTCCCCTAATCTTGGAATCCTCTGATGGAGACTTCAAATTAATCTGAAAAATAATAATATTTAAAATAATTTGAGAAATCCTCTACTCTGGAATATTTTAGTATTTTCTGTCATTAATTAGAGCAAATTCAAGCTCTAGCATTAATTAACCTGTATTTCCAGAATTATTTTGTCATGTTTTTATATTTCTTTCAGTTTTCTGTAGTTCCTAACCACTGGACATTTAAGCATTGAAATTTTCCTTTGGAAATATTGTTCACTATGTATTGGATCCATTTATAATAACTGCTCACATTGGGACAATGAAGCAGCTGTGATCATACAGTCTGCATTCAGATCTCAGCTTTGAGAACCAGGCTCCCAGGACAAAATTCAGTGCTACTATTGTTGCTTTAGTGGTTTGCTCTATTCTGTGTTTACTGATACTTAAAGTTCAATGATCACAACATTATATCATCTCCTCAGAGGACATTAAGCCAATTGCATATAGAGTGCAAGTCTGTATGATTGGTCAGAAAAGATTTTGAATTTTCTTTCTGTATTATTCAGTAATTGATTCAGAATGCTACTTTACTGCTGCAGCTTGTATGCAAAAAAAAAAAAAAAAAGAAAATGCAGATGTACAGAAGTTAGTAGAAATATTAGAAAACATTGCCTTCAGCTCAAGAATTAAATGAGTCAATAACCTTATATTAAAGAATTCCTGCCACTTTTGGGTTGTTCTCTAGGCTAGTTCAGGCCAGCAGCTCTTGTAATTTTCATTATGGAATTACTTTTCAGATACATTATCTATGATCAGTGGACTATATTGTGTTTAGTGGCCCTTGCTTTAAATGATGTGTTGCACTTGAGTATTTTTGTATAAAAACCACACACAAAACAACATTACTGAACCACTTCCACCTGTGCATGCAGGATACACTCTCACAAGAACCAGTGCCCAGAGAGACTCCTGGGCTTTCCAGAAGTGCTGTGCCTTTTCAGCTCTCAGCTAGAAAGAAGTACTCCGATTTCTGTCTTGGCCAAACAGTGCTGTATAACACTGTGTTTAGCTGCTGCAGAAGATAGAACCAAATCTACCCAAAAGAAGAAGTGAATTGATGGATCCAGGGTCACTCTGTATTTCAATATGGGGCTTTCATGGCTTTTCTGACTTTCATTTTGTTTGGTAAAATAGCTGTTACAGGCCTGGGGTTTAACAAATTAAATTGGAAAGCTATGGATAGGAATCACACAATATATATTTACAGTGAGCAGAATAAAACTTTATTTTATAATAACTATCTACAAGATGAATATCTTAAAATATTTTCCCCTTTTCTGTATGAATAACACTTCTCAGATTTTTCTTAGCTCCCTGAATGTAATTTCCTAGAATCTTAGCCATCTCATAGTAACATAAACACAATTTATCCTGTTCTGCCTCAAAGTGGGCATTGTATAGTGCTCTTTTAAATGCTCTAAACTTATCCAACTAAAAAATAGTTTGAAACCAAAAGGAAATTCTTTACAGAGACACAGAAATTAAAAGAAAATAGCTTATTAGGCCTTGATCCAAAATATCCTAACAACTGTGCAGACTTTCATTGTGCCACTGAGCTTTGCATCCAGTCTTTGGGACCACAAACAGTAACAAACTGAAGCAAATCTTGATAGATATCTCTTGATAGAGTTTCATTGAATCTTCCTCTTAATTTCTTAAAATTAAAATTATTATTTAAATTACAAAGCACTGTCATGCTGTTTTGCTCAATCAGAATTTCACCATGAGAGTTTTGTGCATTGAGTTTTGTATCAATACTTTGAAATATTAAAATGTTTTCTGGCATTGAATCTTTAAAAAGTTAATTATATTGAAGCATTGTGGAACCAAACACTCAGAAAACTTGATTTTAAAATTGCATGACAAAACAAACCATTGTATCTGTCATGAGCTTGATTTAATAAAATCTTCAAGTTTTTTTCCCCGACATTGTGATAAGTTAGAGTGCTAGGTCTGCTTTTGAGAATTATGTACTTGTGGGTTGCTAAAAACCAAGATGGTTGGGGCCTTTCAATTTTGGTGAGGCAAGATTCAGGTATCATGAAGCTTGTTAACAGAAATTGCTGAGCATGGCATGTCTGTTTTCCATGATTAGTGAGTTGTCCTGTCGGATGTACTGCAAGAGCACCTTCACCTCCTATGACACTCTGGTCACTTATTTCCTTTGGTTTTATTAAAACAAAGCAAACTTTGGACAACCTGCTTTGGATTATACACCAAGAAATGTAAAATTAAAAGAGTTCTGGCCTAATATATGCAGAACATATCCTATGTCCCCCCTCTTTTATATGCCATCTCAGCTAGGAGAGTATGAAATTTTAGGTCCTTTTGCAAGATGCCATACATATTTTGAAGAATGATGAATTTCTTTTTAACTAAGGGGTTAACATATTAACATATTATTCAAATCAAAGCATAACAATAAATTCAAAAGCAAACTTCAAGATCAATATACTAGCATTTCAGGAATTCTGTGTTAGTCATAGCAATGACAAGAAAGAAATATTTCACTCATTTAAAGTAAGATGTTGGCTTGCTTGAGAATGGTATGGAACACTAAAACCCCCTAAAACATATCCGCACAGCTCCTGGATCTACTGCGTTACAGAAAATATTTTTATTAGCACCCATCACACAAAATATACCTTATCCTGTCAGGAAATTAAACCAAATTATGTGATAGAGCTTTTTATTTTTACATTGGCACAAGTCTGCACAAAGTCTGATTCATTTTGAGCATAGCAACTTGCAAACATATGGCCCTTTCACCAAAGTAGGCACAAGGATGTTTTTAGAACCTTAATGTTCTAAAAGCAAGGTGAATATTTGGAATATATATATAGCAGAAAATCCAACATTGCTACTTCAAATAGTTCTGTCAAGCAAGATGATATTCTTGCCAAAGCAACACCAATGCTTTTATAAGTACCACCCCAGAATTATCACTGATTTATACAACTGTTGTGTTGTTGATTTGTGTCCTGGTGAACTATCCATTTCAAGTGGGAAGTAAGAAACCTTCACCGTTATGTGGACAGAAGGATCCTAATTCTACCAGCTCTGCTCTGTTGAAGCTTTGCTCTGTCTTTAGGCTGTAGAATTGGCTTGTGCCTTTCTTTGACCCTCTCTCTTAATCCAGCCAGCTCCCTAGTCCTGAAACCCTCATAAAACATTTGCTTATGTCCTAAAAATGCTCTGTGTGAGAGAAACCTGCGGCAAAGACTCTGCAATCCACTGCCAAGATTCTGCAAGGAGTTAAGAGCTGACTGTGAGGGCTTGTCTGCTTCCAGAGCCAGGAGCAAAATCTTTGTCACAGGAAATAAGAAAATGCATCAACAGCTTAAATTATCTTCCAGTAGAAGTTCTTTGCCATGGGGAAGTAATTTATCTTCCAACAGAAGTGCCTTGCCACGGGGAGATACACTGAATGCCAGACACTGTCACACCAAAATCTGAAGCAATTTCATTACTGGTCTTTGAATAAGCAATAATGATATATTCAATCTTTTGTTCAGGGATCTATTTCAGGAGTCCCTCTTAAGGATTTACAGAAAAAATGGAATCTGGGGTGTTGGCTGATTGCAACCACAACTATCAAGGGCAAAAAGGTAGCATGATGCCAGAGAAGCAGTATGTCAGGGCACCTGAAGGCTTCTGCTGGGGCTGCCCTCAACCCCTGTCCATGGCACCAGACCTGCCAGCCCCTGTCCCAGTGATGCCCCAGCAATGCCAGCCTCCAGCTTCATCTCCATTCCTGTAGGCAGATGACCTCCTGGATGGATCCCCCCCTCCCACAGTATGTGCTGCAGCTGCTCTCCATCCCTGCCTCTGGCTCCCGCTTCCTTTTATCCTGTGTGGAGCCTGGCCCTGGTTCACTGTTTGGTGTGCCTGGCATGGCTGTAGAGAGGCATGGCCAAAGGTTAAGCCAAGTCTGCAAACAACAGCCTTCTTTCCTTAAAATCATTGTTGCAATGGGTATATTTCAGGACACTATGTTTGTCTGTAATGAAGAAGCTTAGACAAGATTTCCCAAAATCATAAGGTGATGTAAAATTGTTCAAGGCAACTCTCAGTAAAAATCTCTGTGGTTAACTTAATGTGGTTAATAATAACTTAAACTGCTTATTGGTGCAAGCAAGAAAGATTTCTTTCAGAGGGTGAAGAAGAAATTCAACAAAAGCTGACTGATAGTTGAATTAGATAGCCTGTTAGATAGTCTTTTGACTCAGATCAGCAAGTTTTGTAGCCAAACTGACAAATGTGTATTTTAGACTGTTTGTCTGTATAGATAGAAACTGAAGAACTGGACTACAGAAGGAGGTAAATGTTAGTAGTAAACGAAAAAAAAAATTGGCCTGGAGTTATGTGATGAGTGGGTGAAGTTGGCACAAGCTTTATTAAAAGTTTATGAAAATTCATAGTAGGAAAAAATGACAGCATTAAATGCATTGATCATACCAATATAATAGAAACTATAATTATTGTACCACAGAAGGGAAAGGAATGGACCAAGGAAGAGAAGTTCAGGCAACAGAGTAACAAATGAATTTAGTGCTACAAATTAAAAACTCAGCTGAAGAAAACTAACCAAGAATGCACCATGGGGGAGTGGGATGGGAAAGGAAGCTAAATAATTAAGAAATCTGATGCTCAAGAAAATGCAGCAAAAACAGTAATAAAGAAAATAACAAGTTTGTAGAAAGATTAGTCATAAAGGTACTAAGACAACAACTTGGTTATTATGTGTGTCACAGGTTAGGATTTGTTTGAAATAGGGAATGTAGGTGTTGATTGACAATCCAGTAAAGTCAATGGAATTATTCCTCGTGAATAATGAAGACTTTTGGGACAGGAGTTCAGGTATTGGGCTATGCCCAGATATCAAAGAAAAGTCTTATTAGGAAAAACAGTTCAAGAACTAAAGCAAACTGAAGAGAAATAATTGCCCTTCTCTAATTACGGATTATGGAGCCTTGAGCAGTACCACAATTATTGGATGTTCCAGTGGTAAAACTCTATGTGTAAGGACATGTTCTGGTTAGAGATCAGATTGCATGTTTTCAACCAGAAATGTTTCCATTTAGAAGTGGGAAAGATGATTATTGCTAAAGTAGAGGCCATCAGTATTAAGTGTTGTGTAAACCAAGACTAGTGCAAATATAAATTAATATATTCATATATAATTATATGCACAGAGAAGCAGGTTTCCAGGGGATGGATTTTTTCTTTCAATCCAAATAGTTTTTCTTTAAAATAAATAGAAAACTGATTCTATGGTTCTCCATTATAGTTCGCATGGGCATTTGAAGTTTGCTAAATATGCACTTTTCTACTCTTATTGGCTGATTAATAGTATTTTTGATTTAACATTGCTTTTTCCAAATATGAATATTATTCCTGAGTCCTCTTTGTCATCCTGTTAAAAGAATTCGCATGTTATAGGTTTGTTAAGAAAAACATCATGCTAATACATGTATAATTAGTTTATTAGTTATTTTACAGTTCTTTTGGCTTCTTTTAGGGTTTCAGGATATAATTAAATAGCCCCTAGTAAACATTTGAATGCCAGTAGTTTATTTATATGCCATTTCAAGTGGTCAGAGTTTTATCACAAGTCTCAAAATATGTTGCATGAGAGTCTACTGCTGAGAAAAGTCACTACATGGAAAACTGAAGTTTCAACCTCTCTTGAATGTGGAAGATACCTTGAGCTTGTGAGCTGACATCTTCTTCCTCAGAAACAAGCTAATAGGTTAAATAATTCCCCAGTTTCTTTTTTAAAATGTTTGAGCACACATTTTAACACATCTGACCATATGGTATGATTCTGATTTTCCTCACTGGATGACCTCAATTCTGCAGATAAAAATTTTAGAAAATTGCCAGTGAATATAATTTATTCACTGATTTTCTGAATTCATCTTCCAAGGAAGATAACCCAAGTATAGTGAAGCAAAAGTTATCCTGAATCTATGGCTTATTTTTGTAACTACCTAGCTTTATTGTACTCATAAAAACCTTTCGGAGAGTACAAGCCTAAAAATTCTTTTTCTAATAATGGAAAATATTGTCTTTCATTATCAATATGATATTAGAAATAATCTGGGAAATGTACTATTTTTCTCTTTTGCTTTTTTTTTTTTTTTTTTT
>WEZZ01006635.1:2122-17148 GCA_013400585.1 Chloropsis cyanopogon
ATCTCCTTATGTATAGTGAACTCAAAAGTAAAATAAGAGTATTTTCCAACTTTTCCCGTATTTGCTTCAGAAGAGACATTTGTCCACCATAAAGTCTGTGAAAGAAATAACGTAACAAGAATCTGTAAACTATTGATATGACAGTACAAAACAAATAACTGATTAACCAAGAACAGAATATCCTATTGCTGAATTACTTTATCTGGTGATTTTATTAACAATGTTTGTGAAACAACCACATGGTATTATCATCACATACTGAGAGTAAGATTAATTTATGTCCTACTACAACAGAAAAAGGATTTTGCACTCAAAGACAGTAAGAGAAAAAACCAAAATTTTTCCAAATAAATAAGATCAAAAAAAAGATTAAAAAAAATGTATTATTTATAACTTGATGTAATGTATATTAAAATTGGTAGTTATCAAGATGTAGGTACAGAATTTATTCCCATGTCCAATCTGCTTTTTTTCCTAGTGCATGTTATATGAAAGATGAGAAGTTTCACATACAATTTTGTAACTCTGAAGCATTAGATTAGATAATGGTTAGCCATATTAGATAATAGGTTAGATAATATTAGATTACCCTAATATTAAAAAAAAAACATAACAAACAACAAAAAACCAGAAAATAAGTTAGCCAATATTAAAACTGTAACAGAAGGATAGTGTTGATTTATTTTCATTTATACTGGGATGAATTTTGTAAATTCTTGAACAATTCTTTTCAGAAACAATATGTTTTGTTGTTCTTCTTTGAGAACAGTGTATACAAAAGTAGAGAAACCCTTATTAAATGAAAGAAAAAACTCTTTAGATATCTGAGATCAAGTATTTAACTGTGCTTGTAATCACTTCCACTGAAACTAATATGACCATGCTCTGTATCTCACCATAAATAAATAAATAAATAAATAATGAGGAAATAAATAAGAGAAGGGGTATGTGCATGGCTGAGTAGATTTGGGTTTAAGAACCATTGTCAACATGCAAACAAAGCCATGTACGTCTGTATTTAACATTGCCTTTTCTACTGAGCAACAGTTGCTTTGGAGAATATTACTTCTTAGGGAAAGATTAGGCTAAGAGGTTTAGTTACCATGGCTCTAGTATTTAGTATACGTATTTGATAAGATTTCCTATGCACTTCCTCTTATGTTACAACTTTAATTTTATCATTTTATTTCTGCAGTAGAAAGGAAAATTAATAACTGCCAAAAATTACAATACTTTTAAGCAGAACATAGCCTCCCATTCAAAAAACTGGTCATTCATAGCTTTCTTGCCAAGTTTTCTGTATTTATGTCTCATAAACCTTTAGCTTAACAGGCAATAAAAGGAAGAACAAGGAAAAAATATTTCTCACATAGACATCTTGAATCTGAGGGTAAAAGTATGGAACACAGCTAAAGATGGAATATCCTCATCTTCTGTTGTCAAAAAGAAGGTCTTCTATTGTCTATTGTACTCATAGGGCTTACAGCAGAACTTTCAGGTATTGAAGTGAAAAGTAGATTGAAATCTTTGGTTCAGTAAGTAGCCTTGTTCATATACTGCACCCTGTACTATTGTGAAGAACATCAGATAGGAATTCTCCTTTGTAATCGACCATAGGTATGGTGTATAAATGGTTATCACCATAAATTCTTAAAACAAACAAACCAACAATCCAAAACCCTTAACCAAACCGGGCGAAAAACCCCAACAAAACTAATTTAAAGCTGCTTTAGCTCAAAGATAGAATAAAATCACAACTTTATTTTATGATTCTGTACATGGGTGGTCTCATTTCTTTTGACATGAGATGATATCAAAAAGAAGTTTTTGCTGTAGGACTCTAATTGTCCATTTCAGAGTGATATTGAACTGAATATTTTTCCAAAACCCTAGTCAGCTGTTACACACTTGAAATATTTCTAGTTGAAAACTTTTTTCTTATTATTATTATTTCTTTTAAAGTATTGAGTAGAATAATTAAAAGAGGTAACATTTTTTGCATTTTTGAGGATTGGTCCTATACATTCATAAATAAGGAACTTTCAGTTATATTGTCACTTTAATTCATTTATCTAGCCTTTGAAAGAACATAGCTATATTTGATAGATACAAAAGAGAAGTGAGAACATTTTAATGAAGATTCTATAATTTTTTGTATTCGTTTTGAAGGAATCTTTTTCAAGAGAGAACAATGTGAGACCCTGCGGGAGATGTATGAAAGTCTCCAACTTCAATTCCCAGAAGTAGGTTTATCATTATATTTGTATCAGTGGAGAAAGAGAAACATCCACAGCTTTATGAACCCCTAATATTGAAAAACTATGAGTAGAACAAATGAAAAATGATGTATGTGAGAAGTTTCTTCTATTTACATATTATGTTTTAAACTGCTAGGTGTACTAATGTTTACTTTCCAAGTTTGCCTGAAGGGACTAGAAATGTTCTGGGCTTGAAATAGAAAAGCTTAAATTCTCATAAGAATATATCAAATCCTGACACAGTTTTCAGGGGTAAAAAAAGAAAAAAGCTGTTAAGATTAGAAATAAACTGAAATGAAATGCTCAATACAGCAACGCTGGAGAAGCAAATGAAATTAGACCACCCAACTCTGAAAAAATGCCTTGAACCATCATGAGTTTCCATATCTTATAGACATAGAAAACTTTTATGAACTACTTTTCTATACACTTTTCCTAATATAATATTTAACTATAAATTTGAATACTAAATTTACTCAGTCCTTCAGTGACTCTCACATGTTGCTCATGCATGTAAAAGCCAACAGTTGATAAACAGGTATAGAAATGCTCAGGTATGTCAAACATGGCCATTTTGCCAATAAATTTCAAGAGAAAAAGAATCAAAAAACATATGTTTACTGGATTAAGTATAAAACCTGAGAAACCCTATAGCAGGAGCTCTCTGTAACTTCAGTTGCAGATTCTGAGTTATGGAGAAGAAACACATTTTACTGTATGAGAGTATTCCAGTTGTACAGTGTGCTATTATAAAGTACCAATAGGTAATATGGGACTGTTTAATAATTTGGAGTTTCCTTCCAGCTTTGTCCATAAATTAACTAAAAAAATGATACCAAAACTAAGTCCTTAGGTTTCTAAAAGCTCTGGCAAAATTAAAGAAAAGTAGATGACAAATTTCTGCCGTATAAGGATTTCAGGGTAAAATGCAGTTTGATATATTTATTAATTAAATGCATTAAATTAAATGCATTAATTAAATGCATTAAATGCATATAAATGCATTAAATAAGCATTTAAAAAGATATCCATGTGTATGTTCCTATCCTGGATGAACACTAATCTACTTTGTCTTTCAACATGTTAAACTTTGCAAGTCTTTATAAAACTTGTTGAACTTCTAAGCATTTCAAATGTATAAAAATTGTAAAATCAGAAACAGTGCCCCAGCTCTGTATTAGATTTTATGCATAAGAAATATCAGAATAAAATAAAATGTTCCTCTCCTCTCTTAATTTGAATAATAGAATTAATAAATATTATAGGCAAAATTTGTGAAAAGTTTCATTCTTAGTTTCAGTTTTCATATTCACCTTGGGAAAGAAATTAAACCATGGTTGGTTTAGTAACAAGCCAGTAAGCTAAAACACCGCTTAAACAATACAAAAAAAAAAAAAACCAAAAGAACAAAAAAACCCCATCATTCTATATTTGGTTCAAATGGAATTGTTTGTCAATCATCAGGGTATTTTTTTTTGAAAATACAACAGCCACACTTGACTGCTGGCTTGAAGTGTCCAATACAGGATTTCGAAGTGACAAGAACGTAAATGGTGGACCATTGCATTTCTTGATGATAGCAGATGGTAAGTCTTCATAATTCTTTTTCTTAGTCCCCCACCTCACCCACATTCATAATTTATTCTCATACCATATATTGAAACATTGAATAGGTGTCAAAGGTTTCACTAAAATGTTTCAACTTGCAGACTTTGCATGTAAACTGAGATGATCTACATAACGTGTTTAATAACAAATGAAATAGAAAAACATGGTAAATTATATTATAGCTAACTGTTTTGCATATGTCCTCAAAGTTATGTGCCCAATGCATATAAAGCACATAGTAATGGAATATGAAGCCTGTACATGAGCCAGCAGTTCCATGCTGGCCAAGAAGGCCAATGGCATCTTGGCCAATGGCACCTGGGCCTCTATCAGGAATAGTGCAGCCAGCAGGGCCAGGGAAGTGATCACCCTGTACTCAGCACTGGTGGGGACACACCTGGAATGCTGCATTCAGTTCTGGGCCCCTCAATTTAAAATGGACATTGGGGTGCTGGAGTGTGTCCAGAAAAAGTTAACAAGGTTTGTGATGAGTCTAGGAAACGTGTCATATGAGCTGATGGAGCTGGGTTCATTGGTCTAGAGTTGAGAATGCTCAGGAGGAACCCCACTATGCTCTACAAGTACCTGAACAGAGGTTGTACGAGGTGGGTGTCTCTTCTGCTGTGTCTGCAGTGACAGGACCAGAGGAAATGGTCTTAAGCTGAGACAGGGGAGATTCAGATTAGACATCAGAAAAAAAAAAATTCTGTACAGGGATGGAGCCACCATCCCTGGAGGTGTTTAAGAGATGTCTGGGTCTGGTGCTGGGTCATCTGGTTTAGTGGTTCAGGGTGATTCTGCTGGGTTTATAGTGGTAGTGTTGGGTGGATGGTTGGACTTGATGATCTTGCAAGTCTCTTTCAACATTGATGAATCTATGATTCCATGAAATACATTTGCTCTTTCTCATCAATATTTTTTAGATCTATTTCCATTTTACATTACCAAAATGAAGTTGTTTTAATTATTGGGCCACCTCTGTATAATGTGGGTTTTTTGTTTAAAAAGCCCTCTTTCTCATTATGCTCTGAATAGTACAATACACTGAGTTTAATAACAACTGTTTATTTTTTAACAGTTTTAATAGTTTTAATTTTTTCTTTTCACAAAATAGAAATATAAAACTTTCTATTATATTCTAGATTTAATATGACTCAATGTGGCTGAAAGATTAGAACATCAGTGAAATAGAGGTAAAAGACTCTCTTAAGGGAATAAAAAACCCTCAGCACTCCCCACACACTCACTGAAATGTACAAACAAGGAGATATTTCTATCTAGTGCTTAATCCACAGTATCAGAGAAACAGCACCAAACCCTATGATATTACTTTAGTTTTTTCCTGTAAGAAGCTTTACTCCTGAAGCAAACTGGCTGTAGCAATTAAATGGATTATTTTTATCATGAGAAAGATACTCTAACTGGCTTCAAGCAAATTTTTTTAATACCTTTCCTTGGTTTCCTTGTTCTGCACAGAGTCTCACCCATGGGAGACCGTCCTCCATGAGCTTCTCCAACATAAGCAATTCCTATGGGCTGCATTTGTTTATGAACTGCTTCAGCATGAGTCCCCACACGGTCACAAGTCCTGCCAGGAGCCTGCTCCAAAGTGGGTTTCCCACAGGTTCACAGCCCCCTTTGGGAACATCCTTCTGCTATGGAGAGGAGTCCTCCAGGGGCTGCAGGTGGTTCTCTGCTCCACTGTGCACGTCCGTGGGTGCAGGGCCACAGCTGCCACTCCGTGGTATGCACATCAGGCTGGAGGGGAGGGAATCTCTGCTCTGGGGCCTGGGGAACCTCGTCCCCCTCCTTTCTCACTGATCTTGGTCTCTGCAGAGCAGTTTCTCTCACATATTCTCTGTCTCCAGATACACTATCCCAGAGGCTCCACCACCACCACCGATGGGCTCTTCCTCGACCAACAGCAGGTTGGAGTCAACTGTCATTGGCTCTGCTGTACATAAGGGAAGCTTCCAGCACCTTCTCACAAAAACCAGCTTTCATCCACTACCAAAACCTTGCCATGGAAACTCAGTACAATTTCAAACAGTTATCAGTTTCTTCACTTTTGTGGGTAAAAAAAATTTTTAATTGCTTCATTGCATAAGAATTCTTTTTAGGAAATATGACTAATAGACTCATTCAATCTAGCTAAAAATGTCCTAGAGTTTACTGGAATAGAATTTTCCTCTTTTTTAAATTACCAAAATTTTAATGAGAATATGTAGATGGGTAAAAGGTAATTTTCATCGATACTAAGAATCTCTTGCTCTCTTGTTGGTGATGAATCACACTATGAGGAAGTCCTGTAGAATTGCAACTTATAAAGACTGAGAAAAGGGAAGAAAGGTTAAAAGCAACATGAATTTAAACACCAGAAATGTTAAACTCTATAAAAAGAAATACTCATGTCTTAAAAGTGCATGAATAGCCAAAGGGAAAAATTCAAGCTGTGTCAGAATATGCCCTGTATTCTGTATATTCTTTGAGTGGTCAGACATAGGAAAAAAATTAATGAAAAAAGAGAGGGGAAGAAAAAATGTTCTTTTTTGTTTTCTTGCAGCTGTAATACCAGGCATAATAAAGACTTAGTACCAGACAGCCTTAAATGGAGCTCACTAACATTAACAGAAACAAATACAATTTATTATTGCAAGTGTCATTTTAGTCTGTGTATTGGTTCTGCATGGCTTGGTTTGGTAGTGGGAGGTCTACAGGGGTGGCTTCTGTGAGAAGCTTCTAGAAACTTCCATCTTATCCAGCAGAGCCAATCCTTGGTGGCTCCAAAGATGGACACAACACTGGCTGAGGCTGGGCTAATTAGAAATGGTAGAAAACCTCTGTGATAAGAGATTTAAGAAGAAAGAAAAACAAAAAGTTGTTGCCCAGTTTTAATCACGGCCAGAGAAGAATGGAGTGAGAACCTGTGAGAAGGACAACTATGCAGACACCAAGGTCAGTGGAGAAGGAGGGGCAGGAGGTGCTCCAGGTGCCAGAGCTGAGGTTCCTCTGCAGGCAGTGGTGAAACCATGGTGAGGCACCTGTGCTCCTGCAGCCCATGGGTATCCATGGGGGATGCAGGGATCCACCGGTAGCTCATGGAGAAGTTCCACACCAGATGCAGGTGGAGGAGGCTGTGACCCTGTGGGACACTCATGGAGACAAGGGGCCCTCCTGCCCTGTTGGAGCAGCCTGTCCTTGAAGGACTGCACTCCAGAGAGGCCCACACTGAGCAGTTTGAGGAGCACTGTGTCTTGTGAGATGGAGTCACATTGGAGAAGTTACTGGAGAACTGTCTCCTGTGGGTGGGACCCCACGGTACAGCAGGGGAAGGACTCCTCTCCCTGAGCAACAGGAGAAACCTTAGGTGATGAACAGACAATAAGCCCCATTCCCTGACTCCTTGAGCCATTGGGGTGGGAGGTACAGTTGGAAGGAGGGAGGGGTGGGGGGGAAGGTGTTTTCAAGGTTTTATTTTACTTCTCATTATCCTCATTATCGTGCTCTGATTTTGTTAGTGTAATAAATTCACTTCATATATCTAAGTCGAGCGTATTTTGCCCTTGACAGTATTTGATGAGTGATCTCTCCTGGTCCTTATCTCAACCCATTAACATTAAATTCATTAAATTTTTTCTCTTCTGCCCAGCTGCAGAGGGGAGTGAGTGAGCGGCTTTCATGGGTGCCTGGCATTTGGGCAGTGTCAAACCACTGCACTTGGTTTCATTAATATGCAACAATTTCAAGCATCAGACCATGAAAATCATGGAAATTCAAATTTATACCTACATTCTGAAACTTTCCTTTATGTTTACCATTTGCCCAGTGGTTTTTGATTTTTTTTCTTGTAGTGCTTCAATAAGTCAAAGAAACTGTGGCTGAATGAGTTTTTAGGTAAACAGGANAGTCCCCACACGGTCACAAGTCCTGCCAGGAGCCTGCTCCAAAGTGGGTTTCCCACAGGTTCACAGCCCCCTTTGGGAACATCCTTCTGCTATGGAGAGGAGTCCTCCAGGGGCTGCAGGTGGTTCTCTGCTCCACTGTGCACGTCCGTGGGTGCAGGGCCACAGCTGCCACTCCGTGGTATGCACATCAGGCTGGAGGGGAGGGAATCTCTGCTCTGGGGCCTGGGGAACCTCGTCCCCCTCCTTTCTCACTGATCTTGGTCTCTGCAGAGCAGTTTCTCTCACATATTCTCTGTCTCCAGATACACTATCCCAGAGGCTCCACCACCACCACCGATGGGCTCTTCCTCGACCAACAGCAGGTTGGAGTCAACTGTCATTGGCTCTGCTGTACATAAGGGAAGCTTCCAGCACCTTCTCACAAAAACCAGCTTTCATCCACTACCAAAACCTTGCCATGGAAACTCAGTACAATTTCAAACAGTTATCAGTTTCTTCACTTTTGTGGGTAAAAAAAATTTTTAATTGCTTCATTGCATAAGAATTCTTTTTAGGAAATATGACTAATAGACTCATTCAATCTAGCTAAAAATGTCCTAGAGTTTACTGGAATAGAATTTTCCTCTTTTTTAAATTACCAAAATTTTAATGAGAATATGTAGATGGGTAAAAGGTAATTTTCATCGATACTAAGAATCTCTTGCTCTCTTGTTGGTGATGAATCACACTATGAGGAAGTCCTGTAGAATTGCAACTTATAAAGACTGAGAAAAGGGAAGAAAGGTTAAAAGCAACATGAATTTAAACACCAGAAATGTTAAACTCTATAAAAAGAAATACTCATGTCTTAAAAGTGCATGAATAGCCAAAGGGAAAAATTCAAGCTGTGTCAGAATATGCCCTGTATTCTGTATATTCTTTGAGTGGTCAGACATAGGAAAAAAATTAATGAAAAAAGAGAGGGGAAGAAAAAATGTTCTTTTTTGTTTTCTTGCAGCTGTAATACCAGGCATAATAAAGACTTAGTACCAGACAGCCTTAAATGGAGCTCACTAACATTAACAGAAACAAATACAATTTATTATTGCAAGTGTCATTTTAGTCTGTGTATTGGTTCTGCATGGCTTGGTTTGGTAGTGGGAGGTCTACAGGGGTGGCTTCTGTGAGAAGCTTCTAGAAACTTCCATCTTATCCAGCAGAGCCAATCCTTGGTGGCTCCAAAGATGGACACAACACTGGCTGAGGCTGGGCTAATTAGAAATGGTAGAAAACCTCTGTGATAAGAGATTTAAGAAGAAAGAAAAACAAAAAGTTGTTGCCCAGTTTTAATCACGGCCAGAGAAGAATGGAGTGAGAACCTGTGAGAAGGACAACTATGCAGACACCAAGGTCAGTGGAGAAGGAGGGGCAGGAGGTGCTCCAGGTGCCAGAGCTGAGGTTCCTCTGCAGGCAGTGGTGAAACCATGGTGAGGCACCTGTGCTCCTGCAGCCCATGGGTATCCATGGGGGATGCAGGGATCCACCGGTAGCTCATGGAGAAGTTCCACACCAGATGCAGGTGGAGGAGGCTGTGACCCTGTGGGACACTCATGGAGACAAGGGGCCCTCCTGCCCTGTTGGAGCAGCCTGTCCTTGAAGGACTGCACTCCAGAGAGGCCCACACTGAGCAGTTTGAGGAGCACTGTGTCTTGTGAGATGGAGTCACATTGGAGAAGTTACTGGAGAACTGTCTCCTGTGGGTGGGACCCCACGGTACAGCAGGGGAAGGACTCCTCTCCCTGAGCAACAGGAGAAACCTTAGGTGATGAACAGACAATAAGCCCCATTCCCTGACTCCTTGNCTTCTGTGAGAAGCTTCTAGAAACTTCCATCTTATCCAGCAGAGCCAATCCTTGGTGGCTCCAAAGATGGACACAACACTGGCTGAGGCTGGGCTAATTAGAAATGGTAGAAAACCTCTGTGATAAGAGATTTAAGAAGAAAGAAAAACAAAAAGTTGTTGCCCAGTTTTAATCACGGCCAGAGAAGAATGGAGTGAGAACCTGTGAGAAGGACAACTATGCAGACACCAAGGTCAGTGGAGAAGGAGGGGCAGGAGGTGCTCCAGGTGCCAGAGCTGAGGTTCCTCTGCAGGCAGTGGTGAAACCATGGTGAGGCACCTGTGCTCCTGCAGCCCATGGGTATCCATGGGGGATGCAGGGATCCACCGGTAGCTCATGGAGAAGTTCCACACCAGATGCAGGTGGAGGAGGCTGTGACCCTGTGGGACACTCATGGAGACAAGGGGCCCTCCTGCCCTGTTGGAGCAGCCTGTCCTTGAAGGACTGCACTCCAGAGAGGCCCACACTGAGCAGTTTGAGGAGCACTGTGTCTTGTGAGATGGAGTCACATTGGAGAAGTTACTGGAGAACTGTCTCCTGTGGGTGGGACCCCACGGTACAGCAGGGGAAGGACTCCTCTCCCTGAGCAACAGGAGAAACCTTAGGTGATGAACAGACAATAAGCCCCATTCCCTGACTCCTTGAGCCATTGGGGTGGGAGGTACAGCTGGAAGGAGGGAGGGGTGGGGGGGAAGGTGTTTTCAAGGTTTTATTTTACTTCTCATTATCCTCATTATCGTGCTCTGATTTTGTTAGTGTAATAAATTCACTTCATATATCTAAGTCGAGCGTATTTTGCCCTTGACAGTATTTGATGAGTGATCTCTCCTGGTCCTTATCTCAACCCATTAACATTAAATTCATTAAATTTTTTCTCTTCTGCCCAGCTGCAGAGGGGAGTGAGTGAGCGGCTTTCATGGGTGCCTGGCATTTGGGCAGTGTCAAACCACTGCACTTGGTTTCATTAATATGCAACAATTTCAAGCATCAGACCATGAAAATCATGGAAATTCAAATTTATACCTACATTCTGAAACTTTCCTTTATGTTTACCATTTGCCCAGTGGTTTTTGATTTTTTTTCTTGTAGTGCTTCAATAAGTCAAAGAAACTGTGGCTGAATGAGTTTTTAGGTAAACAGGAAGGAAAAAAAAACCCCAAACAATCTGGAAACAATGTCAGCTCAGTACTGGTAATAAGAACAACCCGTTCTTGGCAAAGTTAGAATCATGGTCTTTTTTATTGTTTAGAGTGATTCATCTAAGTTTTCTGATACTTAGGATATCCGTTGGAATTACTTGGGCTGACCTCTTTTATAGGGGTGAATGCTTGCCTACACAAACAAAATTTCACTTTGACTCTTGATTACTGTATCGTAGTATATTTCTTCCAAAGCTGAAAAACTTTTGACCAAATTTATAAAACCAGGTAATTATTTTGGAAGTGTTGCTAACATCATAAGTGTCTTCAAATCTACACAGGGAATAAACAATAAGCAAGGAGACAAGTGAAGCAAAACTATTTAATGGAATAGAAGTTCTATATAATAGACCCTAAGATGTTTCTCTTCATACCACACAGACTGGAGAAATGGAGCTCTAATTCTCCTTTTAGTTTTTTGTTTTTTCCATTGTTTGTTTGTTTTTCTGCATGCTTGGGTTTTCTACGAAAAGAAGCTAGAACTGTAAAGGGACAGTGTTGAAATACCAGGCTCTTTCTTGCTCCATGGTCAGGGTGAATAAAATTTAGGAGACTTTGTTTTTGAAGTCTCATTCTAAAGTTTATTAAACTTATCTATTACAAAATCATGAGATGTGAGCTCTCCCTAACAAGTTGAGAAAGTGAGCTAAAATGGTGTCTATTCAAGACTATTTTAGTCCCAATTATCCAATAAACAGTTGACATCTATATTATTTATGCTTCTAATCCAATTATGATTACATGAAACCCACAACATGGGTATCTTTCACCCAATTAGAGAAAACCACCCAGGTTTGTGAAGAAGAAAGAAGAAGAGGAAGGTGCAAAAAAGACAACTAACCCACACCCAAAATTCTCCATCTTGGCTCCCATATATCACCCTATACTAAAGTCCCAAATCTAAGTTTTTCACCCTGTGAGATCACACAATACTATCCCAACTACACACACACTGTTTCCATGCTATCACTCAATTTTTGAAGCCTTTTCCAAGATCTCAGGTCAAACGAGGTGTTTACTTGAGAGTTGGCACCCTTAAATTCAGAAAGCTTAAAGTTTTCAGCCGTCAGAGTTCCAACAGGACAGTGCACCCAATTTCTTGAGACAACCAAGATGTTTCTGGGGATCTGAAATTGTCACAAGCATCTGCACAGACACAACCTTTTAGATCTCGCCATCTTTCCCCTCAAATTTTTCACTATAGTATCTCCCTTATGTGACTGAAACTCATTCATGATGTCCTGGAAAGGCAGGTGTAGCATGCAATTTCAGAAACATATCTAATACAAATGGAAAAGCAAGCACATGCATAGCAGTATTTTTGCAATTAATATCTGTTGTGGGAAATGTCCCTGTAATAGCATTAAGGAGGTTACAGCATGGAGAAGTATGATTGGATTTATTTGAGCACTAATCCAAGAATATATTCTGTAATAGTTGTGTGGCCTGCATATCCTACTACAGCATACACAACCATGCGGGTGGAACATGCCCTGTTGTAATGAATTGTAATTAATATTGTAATGAAAGCAAAGGAAATGTCACATTCCATAGGTGAGTTTGCTTTGCTAGATGGAAATCTCTGGATATATGAGGCTTACATGGGGTTTGCACTGTATTCAGATGGACCAATTCAGATAGAAATATTTTATCCTTCAACTTCAAAACATGTCCTCTGCTTATCAGTATCAATTTACAGCTCGAGATTCTTCTTGCTTCATTGTCTGTTGCAATACAGGAGTAAAATTGGCATCTCTACTGGCAGGCTCTGAAAAATGAAGTGATTATAGTTTTGACAGAGCATTGTGGAAAATGTTGAGCTTTTTGTTGTTAATGTGAGAGATTTTTGTGTTCTGGGGCTACCAAACCAGCATGCTTTAAAACCAGTCACTTCACTCCATAATGTCACTTCATTTCATCTGACTACACTGTAAAGATAGCTCTATTAAACACAAAATTATAATCTCAGAAGAATTATAAAATATTATACAGAAATCTTTCAATAACTTAGATATTTTACAACAATCATTTACATCTAATCATCTTGAAAAGATTTCCAGCTACTTATCTATAAAAAATAAATTGTAAAACTTGAAAACAAAAATTCTGTCAGTCATCGTAAATCATATAGTGTAGCTAGTGATGAGATTATACGTTTCTATGAGTGCAGAAAAGACTTCTAGTGTTTCTTATAAAGAGAGAAGTAAATGAATGAGGGAAGGAAGATTAAAGATAATGCATATAAAACCATTTTAGATTGCTTTGTGGAAAGGACAGTCAAAACAGACTGGAAATAACAGGGGCTTAAATGTTAAGATTGGATATGATATTAATACAGGTTTTGAAATCAGTAACTGTTGTGCTATAAATTAGAACTAAAACATACAATTGACAGATGTATAATAATTGAAAAACAAAGATACCATTTACTGAATATAAAAGTTTGGATATTTTTTTTTGTTTTCTATGTGACAGATCTTCCAGGAAGATTTTGGAGTTCTTAGTTGTAGTCTTTTCAAATACAGAATACAGGAAAAGTAGAATAGCCTGTTAGCCTGCCAGATTATATTTATTTGTTGAAAAAGAAGAAATGCAGAGTGACACTAGGTATTATGTCACGTTAACTGGTTAGATGTGTTTTTAGAGAGTATTTAGACATTTTGATAACAGATCCTTAAGGTACACTGAATCATTCCAAGGAACGTATTTTCTGTTCTTTGTATCTAAACTGGTACAAAACTCTTGGTAACTTCTAGAACAAGAGAAAATGGCCTCAAGTTGCACCCAGTGGAGGTTTAGATTGGACATTAGGAAAAATTTCCCTACTGAAAGGGTTGCCAACCCCTAGAGCAGGCTGCCAAGGGAAGTGGTTGAGTCACCCTCCCTGGTGGTATGTAAAGATTTTCAGTGGTGGACTTGGCAATGCTGGGTTAGTAATTGGACTTGATGATGTTAAAGGTCCTTTCCAACCTTTCAAATCATTCATGATTCAACGATGTCATCTGGAAGTATAGCTTATTTGCATAATAGCACTGAGAATTTTATTTTTCTAGAGCACTCTAGAAGGTTGGTTGACAGGAAGGTTGACAGCACCTGCTATGCTATAGATCTGCCAGAAACAAATGTTATCAAGTCTAACATGGTGCTGCAATAAAAGACCAAGGTAGCCATAGTCCCTGAAGCCCAAGAAGCCAAAAAAGCCACATTATTTTTTAGATATCTTCAGACAATGAGAGTTACAACACCATTAGATTACTTAGTAGCTATCATTAAAAGAAAACAACAAAACCATTTGTTAGGTCACACCAGGTTACTGTCATCAATGATCATAATAATGCATTTGAACTACATTGACCATTATTTTTAAACAAATCTCCTGCATTATGAAATAGTCATTTCCTGGATGGATCAATACAATAAAGATAGGAAAATAAACACTGCCTTTTATATTATCATTGGTCAAATGTTTATTTTCTGAATTTCAGTAGCATACCAGCTATTAAGGATTATTTAAACTATTTTATCATTTTTTACTTTATTTGGTTTTGCATATAAAAATTAGTTCAAATATGTATGACAATTTCAAAGTCTCAAAGCTGTGTTGGATTTTGCTTGGATTGTCACTCCTTGGAGTCACCAATCTCAGGTGTTACCAGCCAGAGTCCCACAGCTTCCCCCTCTATTCATCTATATGTATCTTACCCAGTTTCACACACTTCTTCCACCTCCAGGATCTTTTCTCCAGCCAGTGGCTTTACCACTTTCTTTCTATGCCCCCTCTTTCCAGGGCCACTTCTTTTTGGTGAATGTTTCTCTTAGGCTTTTGTCCCTGGTTTTCCCAATCTCACCAGGCAGTTTTTATGTGCATAGACACAATGTATGATCAGTTTCCCAAGTGGCGTTTATGATTCATGCCTCTTCATTATTTGGAGGATTCAGGAAAAGATACTTGATTTGTCATTATTTATATATTTTTCCTAAACCCAGACTTTGTGAATTGTAAGCTGGGAAAGGAGAGAAATCCTGCACCTATGGAGGAACATCCCTGTACACCAATATATGCTGAGTGGCAGTAGTATGGAAAGCAGATTGTCAGAAAAAGACCTGGAAGTCCCACTGAACCACGTTGAACATAAGCAAGCAAAGAACCCTTGCAGCCAAGAGGACTCATGGGAT
>WEZZ01006636.1:1475-30438 GCA_013400585.1 Chloropsis cyanopogon
TGTAGCAGTATCGTTAGAAGCTATTTTTACAAGACAGTTGATATACAGGAAGATAAATATAGTACCTATGGTTGGAAGCATTTGGGACTTGCAGACTGAAGTTAAACTGAACAGCCAGCAGCACTCCTTGGGAGCTAACGTGTTTTCTTGTGTTTCAGAAGAGGGTGACATCTGCAAGGGAGTAAGAGTATGCCTCTGGTCAAAATCTGATTGGCAAAATATGTTGTAAGAGGCAAGTCTGTACTTGGGAGAAAGCTCAAGCCAGCTCTACAGATGCAGCAGGGATGCCCTATGCTTAAGTGCACCTTAGGAGCAGTAATTCATTTGAGTTCATCCGTTCCTGTTGTTGCTCAGGATGGATAGAAGGATGTGACTTCATTCACAGGTACCAAAGGATTTGACCTGCTCAACATACATCATCTTGTTTTCACATTTGCATCAACTCTTGGTAAACTTTGGTGCCATTCTGACAACAGCTGTCTCATAGTTAGGTCTTTTAGGCTCCATTAGATGGCAAATGCTCTTATCTAAAAAAGTTTTTGTCATCTAAACCAGATAGTATGATTAATTCTGCTATGAATGTTTTTAAATTTATAAAGACAATTATTCAGAATGATGGCTGGAAGAAATCATATATGACTAAGAGGTTCAATGGAGATTGGGTAGGTAATTTTTATACTTGATTTCAGCAGGGATGACTGCAATTATTTTTTTTTTTTTTTGTGTCTTGTTATTTTTTTTGTGGCTGTACAAATGCACTAGAGTTATTCTGCTAAGTAAGCAAAACAAGAACTCATTTTTACACAGGGAGCTACAGGTAAGAGCAAGACCCACTGAAGGGCTTTGCAGACCCTGCTGTGAGTTAGGTGGTTGAAGAAGCCTGGACCACAGAGAACTGGTATGAGGCACCTCTGCACCCAGTAGACTCCAAAGGGCATGCGTCAAGGCCCACACAAGCCAACAAGCAAATCTTGAAGTCTTCTTTAACTGTGTTCTAGAATTGTTCATTAATCTTCATTTATGCAGAAACTTTGCTCATTCTAGCATTCCACTCAGGGAACTATCTTGTTAGATTATATGCCTGACACTCCTGATCATGGATTCAGTGATTGCTAACAGCCAAAGATTGAAGAGAAGTGTAGTTGATGTCCTTCACTCACCTGAATACCTTCTACAAGCCTTTTAAAGGTACAGCTTGCCACTGAGGTTATACTTAACTCCCATTCTGTATTTATTTGAAGGTGCCAAACAGAAGAGTAGGACTACTCAATCTAGAGGCATTTTCTCTGTCAACTCTAAAAAGATAGAGGCTTCAGGGATCCCAGAAAAGTCTGCCTAATAAGATAAGTAAACAGGGCTCCTGCCCAGCCGGCTTCCAGCATTCACTTCTTTTTTGGATCTTCCTGACTGAAACCTTCAAAGTTATGCTCAATATGATTACACAGCTGCCTGCACATCCTGTAACCATGTTCCAAAAATGTAAGACTGGAAGTCTTGCAGAATTTTCTTCATAAACAATGACGAGCCAGACATCAGCTGCATTGTTTTCTTCGTTACTTTTCAAGGATGAGGAGGGTGCCAGCTCAACTCAGGACCTGTGGCTGACTGCAAACCCCCTCACTGTGGTACACCGCTCTCCTGAGATGTTTTAATTACTGCAGCCTGTGCTTTAGTATGTTATTTATATCTCTAGACTTACAAGAATGCTGCAAAGGCTGAAAGCAACATTTTTGAAGAAGTATTTCTCTGTGCGCATGTTGAAATCAGAAAAGCAAAAAAGAATGTCAACTGGAGGTTAGAATGTCACACTTAATATGTTGAAGTATAGAGTGGGTCCCTAAAAACCCGAAGTATGAATTTCAAGGTCAACTGTCCTAACACTCCTCCTCAGCTTCCTCACCTCCTCCTCAAAGCCTTCCATCTTTGCTCTGTTTTGAAAGCAAAAATTCTGCTCCTTAAATGTATATTGGCAGATTCAGGGATAAGATCTTTCTAGCAAAAATACTTGTTTTCCACAAGTGAAATCAACAGCCCTGACTATTCCCTGGAAAGTTGTTTGATGGTTAAAATCCATACCTATAGCTGCCCTTCTTTTGTTTTCTTGCTATCAGACTAGAGATGAAAATGTCTTTTGGTTTTCTTTTTCACGTCCCAAGGAAAATTTGAGGGGAAAACCCCAGCATCCATATACATATATATATGTCACTTGTCTTATTTTTGTGAAGGGGATTAAGGGAAGGGATTTTCTAAAGCAGCTTAATAGCTGCCATAGAAGTCCTACAGATACATTGCCAGATAAGAATGGTAAACTAAAGATATCAACAAAAATAGTCCATAACAAAGAAAGAAAACACAGCTGGTGTCTAAGCAGAGTGGAAAGAACTGAAACAAAAGAATGTGAGAGTAGGAAAAATATTTCTTCCAAAGCACAATGCATCTTATTTAGTTAAACAACTATTATGGCTTATTTAACAAAGCAGTTATTTTTACCTTCTGTCCCTTCTTTGTCAATTCTAGCTCTTATGATAGGAATCACATGGGGGAAGGTGACATCCTTGGCAAGCAGTAATAGCTGGCAAGCTAATGAACTGAGTCAAAATTTCTGAAGATGTCCCTACATATGCATTAGCTAATATATATATAACAAGAAAACCAGTTTCAATGGCTTGGAGAAGTAGCAAGTAAAAGTTAGGAGTGGTATTTCTAATCTGTCGGTTTCAACTAGGGAAAATATCCAAACTAACTTTAAAAGTGTAGTCTGCAGCTGGGAGGGGATTCTTGTCTTTAAAACTGATGGAAGAAATGAGGAAGAGGATTTTGCTTTTGCACTTGGGACCTTCAAGAAACATGACACTGCTGTTTCACTGATTAAGAAGGTGAATTATGCATGTTGCTTTTTAAAATCTAGGTCTCTCTGCCAGTTTGTGTTGTTAGTCCCCCTTTCTAGAATACAGCTCCCCGTGAACAATGGCTCAGTGACATTCTTGTGCATATCCACCATCAGTGTTATTAAGAAAGGAGATGGGTGAATAGGTTCTGTCATACCTGTGTTCACTGGGCCATAAAAAAAAGGGTGAAGAGACAAAACTATATAGAGAATTTATTCTTGTTTTCTAACTTAACACTTGATCTACATCCTACTAGAGCCACTGGAAATAGTTCTAACTTCAGGACTTAGATGTAAATATCTGTTTCATAACTGAGAATATTGGCTTGGAATATAGAAATCAATTCAGATTCAGGAATGAGATCTGGTATATTTTTGAAAGTGCCTTTGTAAAAATGAACATATTTTTCTTTTACAGTCCTGTACAAATCTAGTAGCAGACAACAAAGAAAGGTATAACACCTTGAAGGGTTAAAAGAAAATAAAGCTTTTAAAAATAAGATGTTAAAAGGCCCTAATTACAGTCAGAGCTATTGTGAGATGTAGTATGTCTCTGTGAGTGAATAATTTTTCTGTATTTTAATAGCTTACTATAAACATTACAGTTCCCACATTACAATTTTTATCTCGGTTTATAAATAGAGGTTAAATCTAAATCAATTACACCTGAATAATTGCAATGGGGAAATGTTTATAAATAGAGAAAGTATGCACTCTTAGATTATATTGTGAATATTATGGTATATTAATTCAAGAGGGAAGCAAAGACTTTAATATATTTCCAGTACCTTAAAAACCCTTATTCTTACCATTCTTCATAACTTCATTTTCATGTGAATTGAAGTGGATTTGTTGTCATGGAAGTTTTGGGTTTTTATCAAAAGTGTCTACAGATTCTAATTTTTCAATATAAAAAGAAAAGTTTTCCTACAGAGCTTATACATGAAAGTATCTAAGCACAGGAGAGAAAAATAAAGAGGCTGAACACATGCAGAGGTACTCAGTTGCTCCTTCTTAGGTATCTTGAAATTCTATCAGCCTCAAATGCATATTCACCAGCCCCAGACAAGAGGATTCTGATTTCATGCTGTTGACTGCCTGCTACACGGATCCCTGTGCCTTCCTTTACAGCACTAATCGGGCAGGTCCTCAGACAAGCTGTTATCTGAGAGGGCTGATCTGCTCTCCACAAAGAGGCAGTGATTGTATTTCAGGCTTAGGCGAGGAGTGAGCATCCTCAGCCTGGCTGCCCCTAGCCAGGATACGCAGACCACGAGCTGTGCTTCACCTCTGGCACCACTCATGCCATTTCTGCCCCACAGGAGCAATATGGGGTGACTTGGAAAAGCTTCACGTCTGCCTCCCTTTTCAGACCCACAAGTCCAAGCAATGCCTCCTCCTGCTCTCTTGGTAGCTGGTGTCCTGAAAGCCATACTGATCCTACAGGATTAAAGTGAAGATCTGTCTTTTATAAGGCATTTGTCTAAGGCTGAAGGAATTACAGGCTTTGTGCGCATTAGTACGTTACCAGGGCCAGGGCTGAGCTCTGGCATGTGCTCACCATCTGCTAAAATGTTTGCACATACTTTGGCCCAGTTCTGCCTTCGGTCAGCTAAGTGCTTCCCAAACAGTTTCTGGACTTTAGATGGTTACCACAACCCAGAGACCATTCCCAAAGGGTCATGCCAGTATATTAAATTGTATGCCTGATAGTAATATTAGTACGTTATTTTGACCATATATAATATATGTAATAAATAAAATGTATTTATGTAATGCACAAACATTTATATACTAGTTTAATAGAAATGCTATATTTATAGAGTAATACTATTAGTAATTATCATATAGATAATAATTACCATGTAGCTACAAAAAATCTATGTGTTAATAATAATCATATCTAATAATATGATAGTACATTAATATTGGTCTCTATGTAATTTTAATAGAACTGCTTTGTTTAGGGGTGATCAGAGGGTTTAGGTGTATACCTGCGCTATAGCATTTTTCTTAGAACCAAGGAACAGCTCCCATTTAATTTTACTTCCCATTAGGGATGTGACCACAAAGTCCAGCAACTGGTCTGCAAACAGAACGATTTCTAAATTGCTGTGGGATATCTCAGTCTTCTGGAGACATCTGCCACAAATCATGTACTGCAGCTAGAGACAGCTGTGCTCAGTTTATGATAAAATCCTCAACTCTGCTCTTATAATACTGGTAGCTAGCAGTGACTTTTGGGGTCACTGGGGCACATTCCTGCAGCCATGGGGGGCTGTACTCACCTTATTTCTTCTTTTCTATTGGGATGCTTTTTCATCTGGTTTATCCTTTCTTTTATATTATTATATTTTTTAAGAGTGCAATTAACAGGCAGCATTTCCATCTACAGACAAGAAACATGTGGCCTCATCAGCAACTCTGCAATGATCAGAATTTGCAGCACTGCTAAGGATATTACACAGGGTTCCTCCTCAGATTCATAATCCCCAGGAAAAGTTGGGCCAGAGACTGGTAAAACAATGTTTTGACGGCTTTACTAAAATGTGCTTTATTCACTTCCTTTTATCAGGTCTATGCAGCCCTTGTTTGCTGGAGAAATTAGCTGGAACTAATTTACAACCAATAAGTAATAGGCAATTTATCTAGTAGCTTACAACTGTTGCCTGGATACAAATCTTTTCAAATGTTTTTATGTATAAAATGCTTTGTAGCAATTTGTTTTGATGACAAATTGTCAAACAGAAAGCCAGGGCACATGACATAACTACCTTTACCTCCTTGATGATGCAAAATACTGTCCCTGTGCTGCCACTGAATAAGTATAATAATATCTTGTCAAGCCCTGTTTGGTGAGAGAACTCTGTACTCATTTCTCATTTGCCTCTGGAGCATTAGAGACATGAGGGTGCAAAGATCAGAATTTCATTTAATCAGATGACTAAATGGCAGCTGCTGCTATTTTTGTAAGGTAAAACATTGGAGACAACTATTATAAAAAAACCACAACCACCCATTCAGATACACTGAGTTAATAAAAAGCATTCTCTATCTGTCTTAAAAGCAGAACTTTTGGAATTGATTACAAGGATGTTAAAAATCTGTGAGTAAGAACCAAAAAAATTGCAAACCAGATTATGGTACACTCTGAAGACATTTTGAACCAGCTTTTTTCCCTTGTTCTAATAAGTGTGTGTCTGCCTTGCCAAAATCAGTCTGTGTACAGATGTATACAAATCAAATCTTGGAATTCCCAAGGTGAATGCTAAGCTGCACCCACATGTCCAGCTGCTGAACTATGTCCCAGAAACACAAGACTCTGGTGGGAAACAAGGAAATCTTCTTTGCAGAGATTTTCTGCTCACTCTGATTACACCCACACTCTCCTTCTGGCAGAATGAATAGTTTAATCAAACTGTAATATATAAGGTCTTAAAATAGAAGATCTGTTATTCTTTTTTTGGGGGCTTAAAAAACAAAAAAAGGTGGAAAACAAAAGAAGTAGGAAAGCAACTCAGACATGAAGACAGCTGTAAATCTTCTGTCACATTTTTCCCTATTGATATAACTCTTATATTTTTTATCCCTTATATCTTTTCATCAAAGAAATGACATCAGAGTGTACTTTAAGCATCTGGAACCCCTGGGTGAAGAACTTACTTTTGGTAATTTGTAATATTGCTCAGTTTCCCTTTCCCTGGCAGCTTCCCAAACAGCATAGGCAGGCTGGGCAGAACAAGCTGGTTCCCATGCTTCTTCACACTACTCTAGCTAAAGATAATTTATGGCAGTTTATCAAGAACTTTTTTTTTGTATTTTAGAAGTTTCTAACAACCACGAGTTTCCATATTGAAACCACTACTTCAGAGCATCAAAGGAAGTGTTCCTTGAAACTACAACCTTTGGCCATATCTCTTTTAGGCAAGATATGGTTTCCACAGCTTGAAATGAAGACTCATCTCAAAGCTGAAAAATACTTATCCATACTTCTAAACGTGAGAACATAGGACATCTTATTAAAAGACTATATGTTATGGCCAAAGTAAACTATTCACAAAGAATCTCAAGGATCATTTAATGTTGTATAAACCAATGACTAAAAATTTAAAGATGAGATATTTCAATACAAAGCAAAAGCCCAATCCTTTCCTTCAAGCAGCAAAAACTGCTAGTGAGTCAACAGACAGAAAAATGAGGGGAATAATAAAGAAAAAAACCATTGATTTTATTTTTTTATGTTGTTACAATTTTGTAAGACCCTTTAAAATGCAATATTTAAAGTATGAAAAAAAGAAGCATAACCAAGTATAATAGAGACACAATCAGCAGCTGAGGAATGCTGAGATTTAAAAGGCAGGTGGCTCAGAGGATCTGCTGCCGGTGCACTTTGTGACCTGGAACTACACTGCCTTGTTGGCCCACATCCTGCAGCTGATGGATCCATGGAGAGACCCCCAGGCCTGAGGGAGCAGGGGCATTTGCTGCTGAAAGATGCTGAAGGTACTGGGATGATGAAGCCATTTGGGAATGGGGAAGGGTCTGGAGGGAATCTGTCACGCTGCCACTTGCCTCGATGCCCAGCATAGATAGCTGTGGTGGGAGGTGGATGGTCAAATGATTCCTGGTGGTGCAAACTTTCCTGGCTGGTTTTGTGGATTGGGGTTGGAAGGTAAAAGAAGGCAGTACTCCCAATTTTATGAGGATTTTTCATTTTCTTTACACCTATAAAGATGTAAAAGATCTTCAAGACTATTTTCAGTTTTGGCTAAAGCAGATTTTAGGGGCTACATTCTTCCCTGACAATGACTTATTTATGGTCTATATTAGCCCTGTTTTACATTTGGAAAGAAAAGATAAGCTTTTGTCCTCAGGAAATTGAATATTATCATAGAATATATTTTGATTAACTAGTAGTCTTTGATATCTTCCAATCTCATGATAGACTGCATCAGTAAAAGTGAAAACACAACTTGGAATTTACAAGTGACTGTAGGAAACTTCAAATGATACTTCACTTCACTGAGTTTGCTTCGTTGAGGTACAATATACATGGAAAATTGACAAGAGTGTATCCCGTGAGAGACAGAAAACCTTAATCCTAATGGTTGTGTGTTAAACTTACATGGAAAGTGCTGAAGCAGACTGCATAGTTATGAGCTTATCAGTGTTCAGTTTCATGGCACCATTTTTTTCCTCTGCCTGTTTTTGATTCAAGTTTTGAGCAATAATTGTTTTGCCATTTTGAAGACTTTATGACAATACAATGGGTTTAGCACTGTGTACGCAACACTTTTTTCCCATATTCTAAAGCATGCAAGATCAAGGCAAAATTCCTATTCCTGTGAGAAATAAAGCTGTGTTTTATGGCTCCTAAACAAAGCATCTTCGGATAAGTTGCTGTCATACTCTCATATAAAGCAAGTGACATTTTTAATCCTTAAAAAGCATCAAAGACATGACAAATGCCCCCAGATTTTGTCCTACAAATATTCTTTTAAAGGTTGCATACATTGTCATGAATAGGCCTATTGAAGTAATCCTTAAACGTATTTAACAATGCATTATTAATAATTATTAACTTCAATGTATGCAAAGGCCTTTTAGGTTCCCTACATTTGAATAATAATTTAGAAGTTACTACGGTAATTACCATAAATCAATGTCAGAACACCAGATGATTGTAGCAGCTCAGGCCAAAGGTCCGCTTAGCCTGCCATTTTGTCTCAACAAGGGTCAAAAGTGCAAGACCATGGCAAGTGTAGATGACACTTCCTACCTTTCTGGATGTATTTTGCTTACTCAGTGAGTCCAAGCAGTAGAAGGTGCCCAGATGGTGCCTTTCCACCTCATCGACTCCTGAGAAGTTGACTCCTCCTGAGCCAAGTTGGCTACTTGTACCCACAGCGTCCTTTGGCCAAGTCTCACGAAACTCCCTGTTCTGAAAAAGTTCTACCTCGTTGCATGATGCACGACGTTTGATTAGTTCAAACATTTGTAAGTTATGGAGAGGAAAGCCTGCTCTACATAAAATGTAATAGAAAAGTGTCACTAAATCTTTTCCTCCATAGTATGTGTTTTGTTGTTACGGATGTCTGGGTGGTGTGACACCTGTAAGATAGAAACCTGTCATACACTGCAGAGTTTTCAACCAATTCAACATGTATCTCCATGGCCAACATAAAATCTGAGCAGCCCCTACTTTTCAAAATAACAAACAAATGGTCAGGTTAAACACAAGAGCAAAGCTTGACTCATGTGGAAAAAACCCATATGGCCTATTACACCAGCTGGAGCAAGTCTCCATGAGTGGTCTTCTCCCTTCCATGTACAGATGGATCCCTCTCTGGCCTCTGCTGGGCATATTCTGCTGCCAGCAAATGCTGGGGCTTTGTAGGGGTGGGGAAAACTTGGGTGCTGGAATTAATACAAAATCTAATAAAATGCTACAAAACACCATTTTTTAATGTGAATAGCACTTTAGATCTACAAACTGTAACTTCAGAAAGTTGTTATTCTTTGGCCACGACCCTCGGATGCAAGAGGAAGGGCTCAGCAGTCTGTGGAGCTGTACTGGGAAATTACAAAGCAGTCAGCAGACATCTTGGCACACACATGTTCTTCTGAAGGCGGCAGCTGCTGTAGTCTGATTACCAGCCATGAAACTGGTTGGTTGTAAGCCAGACTGATAAATAAAGTAACTCCTTCAATAACAAATCTGCCTTTAGATGTTAGAATGAAAATATATTCAATAAGATCTTGTTTATATTGTAGTCTTTCAGCATGTCTGTTAGACTAAAGCAAGGGTAAGACCCCACAATGCAGAAAAATGCTACCTAAATGTCGTGGGGTTTTTTTTAGGAACAATGATACAAACAAATTATTTAAAACTGTAGAACGCGATCAGAATTACTTTGGTTCAAGTAGTCGAAAGAGATCTTAATTTCCACTCAGTTCTAAAAAATATTGCTTGTTTTCAGCAGTGTCCAAAACTGTTTTGATTTCCTTTTTGGCTAAGCTGGGTTTCTGAACAGCATGTTTGATTCTCAAATCAGAATTAACATGTTTCTAGATACAGTGGTTTTCTGGAACTCTCTAGGTTGCCTACAGGAGATGCAAAAGCTGGCCATGCTAAAGAATGGCTCCTCTAATCTTTGGCACACAAAGGATTTTATGAAAGGATAACACTGACTTCAAAGATAAGCAAGTTGCTAGAAAAATTAAATCCCATTCAGTACGGCAACAGCTGGGGAAACCAAGTAAGAAGATTAGCTGAAAATGTAGTAGTTGTAAGTCTTAGCAAGTCAGCAACTTCTAACTGATCCTGGAAAGCATTTTGAGATGGTGGAGAAAATAACAGGGCACTCCCTAGGTACCCTTCCTCATGGTATAAACTTTATTTACACTTAAATGGCAATGGCAAAGAATAGAGGAAAACACTAGAAAATAAACAACATTTTACATAAGGGGCCAAGATATCTGCAAGGCACTTTGTTCTCAGTGAAAATCCAACCAAAAGAGAGCCTATAATTAGTGCCCACTGAAACACCATCTCCCAGGGGTCTGCAAATTGTCAAAAGCTAAACCCTAGCCACATCAAGCTGGTACAGATCCCTGAGCCTGCTGGAGGTTGTAAGCTCCTCTCTGCTCCTTATGCTTGAGTATTACCGTGCTGTGTTGATGAGCGTGGCAGCTGCTCACTTGGATACCATGGTGTGCTGCTGGTAGTGATGTCTGATGGGAGCTGCTCAAGCAGAAAGGCTCTTTGTGTGGAAAATAGTGTCTGTCTGCAGCCCACCAGACTGTGCAAGGGCAGCTCAGGCTGTCAAATGAGACAGTTTACATATTGTAATAGCCATACTGCTAAAAGCAGAGGTTTCCTTTAAATCAAGTGTTCAAAGTTATTAATAGTAGTGAGCGCGTGACCCACTGAAATAACTGGAATGGCATATGGGAAATCAGAGGATTTATCAATGACAAGATGTTTCTTTATCATTTAAGTTCTCTGCCACATTTCAATCATTCCTGGGCAAACAGTGTGCCAATTAGTTTAACTTCCCTGGGGAAAGGATCTGACACTTTTTTCTTCCCTGAGAACATGTTTTCACACTACTAATCAGAATATGCTGAGACTGCCTCGAATCACAGGAGTATGTCAGAATCCAGAATAAAGCACGTAAAATGGTACTTGCAGGTTGTTTTTACCTGTAAGGAAACAAACTTATATGTATATAAGTTATATATAAGTTTTATATATATATGTTTGTTTAGTTTCTGTACAGAAATATCTATCCATATATACAGATATAAATGATTGGTGGCAATTTTGGTGATTGACTTCTGAGAGTGATTTCAGATACTGGCCAGTAATAGCAGAGTTTAGAGGCAACTGGCAGCCCTGGGGGATGCTATCAAAAGTAGGAATGACCCTGTTTATTCCAAAGAAAATAAACTGATATCCAGGTCCCTTTTTACTCTCCCATTGATATTTCTCATTAGGATCAGCAGCACAGTCTGAAAACAAAGCAGGGCTTAGTGTGTAAGGATTATGCTGTTCCGCTGCCACTGATGCAAATGGATGTTCCTGGATTTCCCTTAATCATGCTGGGATGTCTCCAATGCCATTGTAACTCCAAAGCCTGAAAGAGGCTCTGCTGCCCCCTTGTTTTCCAGCCTTTCACCTGCTATTTCTTGCTAAATATGGCAATGGGAAGGATGATAAAGGAATTGCAAAAAATATTATAAAGTATCTATGTGTTAGCAAAAATAAAGTCAGCACCAAAGTATTTGCTGTAATTCTGAGAAGCTGTGTCAAAGAATAGGGTACATTTCCTCTTTGCATTTTCCCCTAACTGGAGAAGGTATACTACAGTGCATTGTCTCCATTAATTCTGATATTTTGCATCAAGATGATTCACTTTCCATTCGGCAGAATCAGAGCTCTGCATGCAATCTTAAAATCAAAATGGCATTTTTGCAGCTTCAGAGTACAGCTGGGACATGGATGGGAATCATTGTCATTCTTGTTCCATCTTTTTTTTTTTTCCTTGATGACAAATCACCAGTAGCAAAATCAAAGGAAAAACTACTCCTACTGCTCCTACTACTATTACTACAAAAGTAATTTAAAAGGCTTTCACCATAGAATAATGTCTGCCTGGTCTGTAGATTCTTGCAGGAACACAAGCACATCTTTGAGCCAATATTATACTCAGAAATTATAACTGGGAGCACTTGCCTTTTGTTTCAGGCAGTGTTTGTTGGCAGAAAAGAGAGTGTTTCAGAGTGGTGCTGTGGGCCACGCCAGTACCAGGACCCTTGTCCTCCCCCTGCTCCTGGCAGGGAGCTGCCCAGCTTGGAGAATCCCATTGCATCAGGGCTTCAGCGCCGGGAGGGGAAGGGCTGCTGTGAGAGGGAACCACAGCAAGGGACCTCCAGAGCCCTGCTAGAGTCCACATTTCTGGGATTTTGTGGTTTTGTAATTTGTGCGTGGATACTTAACTAGGTCTAGAACTTGGAAGGTGTAGAGTCTTTTGTCAGCTTTCCCAAGGCCATTCATATCCCTGTCTGGTTCTAGATCTATACAATAGGGGTGGTAAAATCATCTCTCTTTTACTTTTTAGTTTATTCTTCTGTTAGATTCAGAACTGGCTGTGTTTGCAGGGTCCATCACCCCTGAGCCATGTTCCCTTCATAGTAGTGTTGGAAATCTAGCCAGCGGGCAGTCATATTGCAGTTGTGATGGATCATGGGAGATGGAACGTGGGTCAAAGTTTGACATTTTGTGTTAGTTTGGCCCTCACTCTCTCTCAAACCCTTTAAAAGTATTTTTATAGCATGTTTTATAGTCCCTTCAGGATCACGAGTTCTTCTATTTTTCATATTAGATTTATGTTTTGGCTCAAATCTAAAAACAGTGTTTTTAGTTACAAAGCTTTTCATTAGTTTTAAGAGCATTGTTTCCCTTTGCATCAGATATTAAAACAGAAGCATGATATTAATGGAATTAAATAATCTGAATATTTATTACTAATGATTACATTTAGAAGAACAATGTTTTCCACTTAGGAGTTTTGAATAAAGACAAAGTGCGATGCCAAAGGCATGTCGTATGTGTGATTTGGTGAAGCTGCTCTAAAAGTAAGCAGTTGGCAATAAAGGAATAAGGTAGCTTGCAAATGGTACAAGGCATGTGGGTCATCTTTGCCAGGATTTCTGTTCTTACAGAGCTGCATTTGGCTTATGGTATTTGTGGCAGGTTTCGTGTTTCAAATGGCTGAGACATTTTCACTCTTGAAAGGAAGGTTTGCATTTCTTCCTTTGAGAGCTACCTTACAATGACCTTTTTCAACATCAGATGTGACAATAGACTTGACAGAGAACAAATATTTGTCCTTCACTGGGTTCGCTCTGAAGCCCTTTGCAACAAGAAGGGATCACAGCTGGCTGGGAGGCAGCTCTGGGGCATCCTGACTTCACTGTGAATTTCATTTTGTGCAGGCTCTGATATATTTGAGGGAGAAGAAGGAGTAGCATTTCTCAGAGGAAGCATTAAGTATGTTGAGGCCAGTTCTTTTGTCATTTCACATCTGCACACAATTTATGAGTATAGTGCTTGAGTGCTTTGCTACTACACCATGTCAGGTGACAAAGGTATCAGCTCTCTCTTTTAGCATTTGTAGCATCTTCCCAGACCTGAGTCTGTGTAAATTGTGTTACCTTCTCTTAGCAGCTACTGCTGTCCCTCTGAAGGGCTGCTTGTGAGGAAGAGGTGTGCCTGGGGTGTGTGTTATGGCTCCAGGCCACTGGCACAGACTGTCAGCCTTAGCACACCACTTCCTCCCTCTGGCCAAACATCTTGGATCTGCAGAGAATAAAAAAAATTAATGACATGATTTGTAACGCCTACATACCTTTAAAATGCAGCCTTTAGTCTTTAGCTTCTTCTTAAGAAATAGAAATACTTGAGGAAAATGCAGCAACATGAAAAGCTGTATGTTTGGAATGACCTACATCTTGCCCTGAGAAAGGGGGCTGCGGGAAAGTGCAGTGGAAATTTGTAATCTTTGTTTTGCACAAAAGACATGTTAGAGGGCCATGCATGTAGGACCTTCAGTGATAAGTGTCTTACATTTAACTAGGTCTCTGGTGAGTCTTCACATTATTTGTGTGATCTAACACAGGGCTGCCTGCCTGAGCCTGGCTCAGGGAATTTCTTTCATAACAGAAATGGACTTTTGCTGTAAAGGACAGGAAGTGGTCTGTGTGGAGAACAAAGAATATCAGGGTTGATTTAAATTTTAAAAATTCATGACTCCACTTTTTTTTATGGCCTTACCCATATCCCTTGAAAATCATAAACCTTTTGGGAAGAAAATCAAAATGAACAGTCACTTAATGCTTTTAATGTCCCTGCAGCTCTGAAATGTTATTTGTGTCTGCATTTTCTCTGGAGAACTGCAGAAACATGGCTGTTGTGCAGGTGTCAGCATTCATTTAAAATTGTTCATTCCCAGTTACAGCTTTTCAGGAAGATACCTTGATAAGAGATAAACTTTCTGTTTCAAAATCCACCCATTTGCTCATTAGAAAGCAGTAAAGAGTATTTCCCAGAAGGTTATTTATCCTGTCAAATGTAAAATACTGATGTCAAATACTGCAGTTTTAGAGAGTGTCCTGAATGAGAAGGCAGGACATATTATTCTGTCATTTAATATTTCATAACTGCTTCATGTTCTATTGTTAAAAACTTGTTAAAAAAATGCATTTTTACAATAGATGCTGAGAAGGAAGAATGTGTTGGATTTTCATGCTTAGAGGGACAAAATAGTAGTGTGTCTGGCACTTGTTTTGGCTACTTGTTTTGGCTATTAAAATATCTTTTTGCTTTTCAAAGCAAGTACAGTATCTTGACAGTTTTTGGGGTATGGATGTGTGTATGATAGAGTAAGAGTCACCTGCCCCTGTATCAGTTACCATCACGAAAGCACTGTGTTCATAACAATTCATGACACTCACAGCATCACTTGACCTCCAATTAAACTAATGTTAAAAGCTCATACTTTTGTTTGTTCTCACCATACTTACTTTGAACCAAAAGCAAAACTTTCATTTCTAGCTAAAACATCTTTTGAGAAACTTACAGTGTTTCTTTAACTGTCAGGTTATTTTTTTCTGTGGTGAGTAATTACAAAATTTAAAAAACCTGCAGGTGTTTAGGACAAGCAGTTGTCACAGTGACTCCCAAAAGCTTTCCATCTTTTATGTCTCTTGTGCTGGGGATTAGATCAATGATTTCCACTATTATATTATCTATGCAGCTGTTGATGGCAATTTTTTAAAATCTGTATTTATTGAAGAAACAGATAAAATAATTAGAAAAGATCCATAGCTGTGTTTGTATTCTTTGCCTTTTTTCTTCCATTTTCATATATTTTCTGCTATCAACAATGAGGGAGCTGAAGCTGCAGACCCCTGCAGTGACAGATTATTATAACCAAAATCCTTTCAGACATAATGGAGAGTTAATTTTGAATAAAGTAGGTTAAAAAGCTATCCTACTCATTGAAAAAGACATCACCTAACATATTTACTTTAGCTGGTGGAAGACAATTGACCTTACTAGCCAGGGTGCAGTCAAACGAAGCTGAGGATTTCAGTGCAATAAGCCATGGGCATATCAACACCCCACAAATTTAACGTGTGAGCTTGTGGTAAGACAAAGAGATGTAGGCTGTAAGCAATGCCTGTTACAAGCAGCAGGCTCCTGGCAGCCTGATGAGGGATTTTGCAATAGGATGTTGTGTTCTTGAAGTCCTGAAATGAGATCGGTGTAAAAGGTGAACAAAACCAACAAGTAAACATAAACAAAAAATGTCTGCAATCCTTCAGTACACACCAAACCCCATTGATAAAGCTGTAAATTCATTTCAGATGTTAAATACAGAATAAAATTTATTGAAATCTCACAAAATGGATACCTGAAGAAGTAAATTTATGGTTTTAATGTGAAAGATGTAAAATACAATTTCATTTGGATTTACAACTGTGATATCATTATGGTGATTTATATGCTTAAAAGCTGTGAAATTAGTCATTTCAAATGAAACTGTGGCTGAGCTCATGTTTCTGTAGCAAGTCTTGGATAAATGTCAGTGTCTAATATGTTTTTAAGTAAAAATCAAATTTGGATTTTTATTGCTTCTAATAACGCCCACGTAGTTTTGTGCTCATTATCTGTATTTTTTTTCCTTGCAGGATTTCCTACCCCAGTAAGTCTCAGAACCTCAGATTATTGGTTCCTCTTTCACTACAGTAAGGGGGAGGAAATAAAAGAATATAATCCAGCATCAGTCCAGGTTTTGCTTCTTCATCAGGTCCCTGCTGGAGGTCTGAGCTGTGATTCAGGTCAAAGCAGATGTCCTGTGAGCCAGCCAAGCCTTTAATATGTGCTTTCCTCACAGTGGGAATACGCAGTGTTTCTGTACCAGGTGGGAACTTGAGCTTGTTGGGAGAGAGTCCCCCCACTTTTTAAGGGACTTCACAGATAACTGAACCTCAGAGAGGGGCTGCTGCCCTGCTGGTAAGGTGTGGATGTCTTTCTACAGATGCTGGCTGGGGCTCTGGCTTGAAAAGAGAGTCTGCTGTTGTACTCATCCTTATCTGGCAGCAGCAGAACCTCCACCATTTCCTGCAAACAGCCTGTCAGTCTGCTGGAGCCAGCCCTGGGGAGGTTCTCTCACTGCTGAGAGAGTACTCATAGTCTGTCAGTGGGCACTGAGGCAACGTGGGGCTGTCACTCCATGCTGTGGCTTAACCCCAGCCAGCAGCTGAGTACCATGAAGCTGCTCGCTCATTCCCTTGGCTCCCTGCGGGATGGGAGAGATAATTGGGAAAAAAAAAAAGGTAAAACCTGTGGGTTGAGATAAGAACAGTTTAATATTTGAAATAAAATATAATATAACAATAACAGTAATTGTATTAAAAATGGAAATGAAAAGGAAAAAAAGAGAGAGAGAAACAATGCCCTAGAAAGGCAAGTGATGTGCAATCCAACTGCTCACCACCTGCTGACTGATGTCCAGCCCATCACTGAGCACTGATCTGCAGCTCCTGGCCAGCTTCCCCCAGTTTATAACTGGATATGATGTTCTATGGTATGGCATATCCCTTTGGTGAATCCGTTTTCCCACTTTCCTACAAATTTCTTGCAGAGATAAAGGTGTCTTTCAAAATCTTCAGGAAAAAAAAGGATTGTATCTGTAAAAATGAAATATCTGAGCAAAATCCCTTCCAGAATTTTCAAAGATCTTCATCTTGTCACTGGCTGTACAGGAAACTTGAGGCACAATTTTGAAGGACTGTTGTGCCCAACTCCTTCATGTTAGACTCAATTTTTCTAATTAGTGCCTGTTTGAGAACTAAAAGTGATTAACATTTGGAAACAGGTGATATCTATATTAGGGAACTTAGGCATTTATAATATATTAGGTATTCATAATACCTATGTATCAGAATCTGAAATATCTGTCTAGAACATCCCTTGGCTATATTCAGTAGATGAGCAGACATTTACTTAGTTAATTGTTCTTCTTCATATCAAATATCACTTAACTGTGGTGCACCTCATGGTGGAGACATAGAATGAGTCAGGGGCGATGATTTCTTTCAGAAGGCAGTGGTGGAGGGGCTCACCACCACTTGCTGAGGACTCAGAGAAACTGCAACACGTGGCTCCACCTTCCTTGAGGATCATTTATGCTTTTGAAGCCAGTGGTTGCCATGATACATACCCCTTCACTCTCTGGTTTTGCAGTGCCACTGCTGCTGCCCCGTTCCTTTCATTCAGAAAATCACATGTGTACTTCTGACCTTTACTGTAATGCCCAAATATCTGTTAACATTTTGAAAGTAACATTGAAAAAAGGAAGAAAAAACTTGCTTGAATATATACGACCAACACCCCCCTATTCTGATCATCTCAAGTCGTATATTCTCAGCAAAATTTAGAGGGGATTATAACACACATAAACTGTTGTGCACATATCTTCCCTGTCTCAAAAGCATGGCTGCAGTACTTGAGCAGCGAACCAGACACCCCTGATGAAGGGTGTGATTAAACACTCACGCTATTATCCTAATTAATATGCAAATAAGCAACACTAAACTGTTTGCAGGATTCAAACAGTAATCACTGACCCACTTCAACAAATGAGGAACGCATTCATGCCCCACGTAAGGACAGTGAATAGATTTCTTTTTGCCATTCATTTGAGCAGAAGGCTCTCGAATTTAATGTTTTATGTTCGGAATATGAATTAGTTTCATCTTGTCTGAAGGTTTATTTCTGTAAGATTGAAGAGAATGTCACATTGTTTTGTTCATATGCTACACTTCAGTATTAAAGATACATTTGAAATTTAAAGATACATCTGAAATAAGGGAAAGAAACCCCAAACCCCACATAGTTAATCTGTTTGCATATGTTTAATCAACAACAGAATAAAAATAAAATGCAGGTCTTGAGTTTCATGTCTACAGCGTGATCCAGTAGCACCACCTGCTGTTTACAGGCAGCACTGCTGCTTTAGTTATGTACAATAAATACTATTTCTATATCGAAATGTACATACATTCCGTAGGCATCTCTACGGTTTAACCTTTTTTAATGGCTATGCAAAAGGCTTCTAAATTGCTTTTGTGCCATCAGAAACGTCAATCCTTTACAGGAAAGGCAGGTATTTAAACAGTGATAGACTTGTTGCAATGTACCCCATAATATTTGTGATATGCTTACTGGAAAACATCTGTTTAGACGCTTTACTCCTACTGTTTTCTTTGTGGAAAATATTATATTTTGGCTGAAACTCATATCTTGACAGCAGTAAATGGTCTGGTAAATTAGAAATCCACTACAGTGGTTCCAATCAAGAAAAAATAGAGCAGTGATTTTTTTTTTTTTTTTTGTAAGTGGGAATAAAATTCTAAAGCATTTACAGAAATCCACTTGAGGTTGCAGAAATTTAGTGTTAGTAAGTCAGAAGATTATCTCATAAATGAACAAAGGATAATTTTTTTTTGCCTAAGCTCATTTAAAAGTAATTAATGAGCATGTAATATGCCCTTTTCCCTTTATTTCTCTCCCCTCTTGCCTTGGTGCTGGCAATTCATGACATCCAGTGCATTACTCGGTTTTCTCTGCAGCTTTGAGCTGTGCCTGGCATTGGGAACACAACGAAGGGGAGAGCACCCAGAACTGATGCTGCAGCGGTGCAGAGACGCTCCACAGAAGAGCATTTTTGCCAGTGCCCATGCCAAAGCTCACTCCATCCTCCTGCTTCCCTGAGTGTCTCACAAGGCCCCAGTGTGCAGGTGCTGTTTCTGCTCCAGCCTTACAACACAGCAAGAGTCTTCTCTCTTGTGGAATTTATGGAAAAGAACCAAGTCATTCACCTTGTCTTATGCCTTTTGTCAAGGTTGGATGTGGAATTTGCCTGGTTCTGCCTGGGTGGTTAAAAAAATCCATTCTGCTGCTCACAGTGTCTCCTGGGTTGCCCAGAAGGGAGGTGAATATTTTTTGTTTCAGCACTTTTTCAGTGCGTTTAGAAATAACACATTCTGCCAAGCAGTCTCTTACCACTGCCATTGACATAATTAAGTAATTACGGCTGTAGGAGTCCACAGAGTGCAGACAACTTTGCCAGCATGAGCCCTGGCCTGGTGATGTGATGGGTCCCTGGGTGTGTGGTGGGGTCCCTGGGTGCGTGGTGGGGTCCCTGGGTGTGTGGTGGGGTCCCTGGGTGTTAGACCATCTCTCTGTGACAGGGAAAGGCTGGGCTGGGCTGTCCTAGTGCTTTGCTGAGCAGCACTGGATACAGGCTGAAGCGCAGGACGTGGATTTGCATGTATGACATTAACCTGCAGTTCAGTGGCACTATCCAGGGAGAGGAGGCATCGAGTCGTGCATAAGGCAATCAGGAACAAAGTGTGTGTCATTGTTAAACCTCAGTCAGAAACTAAGCAAGCCTCATGCTGCCACTTGCACACTCTTCCTGGTGGGATGGGGAGAGAATCAGAAGAGTAAAAGTGAGGTAATTTGTGGGTTGACTATAAAGACAGTTTAACAGGGAAAGCAAAAGCTATACATGCAAGCAAAGCAAAAAATGGAATTCATTCACCACTTCTCTCAGGCAAGCAGAGTGAGTTTAAGTCGCAAGTGGTTTACGTGGAATAATTACAAATTCACCGTGGTAAAAAAAGCGAAAAAAGATCAAAGACATTCAGTCAGAGATCTAGACAGACTTCTAAGTGCATGTAATGCATGTAAGTAAGATTGCAGTCGATATTTGCACGACTGATGCAAGAAAGCGCAAAAGAGAAACTCTGGACAGTTGTAAGTCTGAGAGGAATAAAAAAATCTCTGGTTCCTGCATTCGGAATGAGAGATAAATTTCACAGAATGGGAGTGATAAATTCAGAAGATGGAAAATCACAGGAAATGAGCACCAGTTTATTCCAGATTGAATGCTACTGCCTGTAGGCAACTTTAATAGAAATGGTGGAATTTAAATAAATACCCAGGAGAAGCAAATGCCAAATTCCTACAGTAGCCGGTGGACAGTGGAAAAGAAATAGAGCTGAACAACTACAGAGGTGACTTAAGAAAACAGATTGCATCTGTTAAATATGTACTATTGAAGTAATTAAATACATCAGTGGAAGTGGAAAGTCAAAAGGTTTAAAAAAAATTGATGTAAATGAAAATTTATTGGAAAGATAAATGCACACATTTGACTTGGATCAAGATAAGCCCCATACATTACAAAGGGAATGATGGTGATTCAGTGTACTACTTGGATGCAGGGCTGCAACTGTACAGAAGCAGTTTCCACTGGATCTTAAGGAGTAATACATAGCACAAGTGCCCATAAAGCTTAGTGAAATAAAATTGTGTATGTGCAGGGCTGCACTTTATGATTAGGAAACACAGAAATTGCACTGCACATGTAGCATCTAATTCAGAGGGGTTTCTTGATTCTCAACATGCTATTTCTCTTTACTTGTATAATTAGCCCACATAATTCAGGGTTAGCATATAACTGAAGGACCCAGATATACCTTCCTGTCAGCAGCAACAGCCAACTGTAATGCTTAATATTTTTAAATTAATACATCCACCCTGGGCCCATTGGTCCAAAACACATTCTGAAGGGAAATTTGTAGACCTGGCGAGAGGCTTGTTGAGTTCCTGAGTTTTTCTGCTATAATCTAGGACTGAGACAAAATTCATTTCCCCAGAGCAGCCCCCATGGTGCTGTGCTGTGCATTGGTAGCGGAGAAGCTGCTGATAACACACCAGTGTTTTGGCTGCAGCTGAGCAGAGCTGGCACAGCATCAGTGCTGTCTCCCCAACTTCCGGGCCAGGGGTGGGCACGGTCCCAGGATGGGACACAACCAGGACAGCTGACCCAAGCAATCCAAAGGGATATTCCATACCATATGGTGTCAGCTCACACACAAAAGCTAAGGGAAGGAAGGGCGGGAATTGGTTATTTACAGTATTTGCCTTTTGGAGCAAGCCCTATGTGTGCTGAAGCACTGCTTCCTGGGAAGTGGCTGAAAGTCATTGCCAATGTGAAGTAGAGAATTAACCCTTCTGTTTCTCTCTTTCCTTGTGTGTGTGCAAACTTTTGCTTTTGCTTTTATTAAACTGCCTTATCTCAATGTATGAGTTGTTTTCCATCTCGTTTTCTCTCCCCCGTCCAGCTGGAAGGGGAGAGATAGAACAGCTTGGTGGGCACCTGGCATCCAGCCAAAGTCAACCCAAGAAACTCTCTAAAAGAAAAGGAAAACTGAGCATTTTGGATTTCCCCCCACATTTAGAGAAATCTATGCCATGTACAATATTCTCAATTTTAATACTGTGAGCTCTTAGTAAAAGCAAAAATATATCAGCAATGCAATTCCCATGTTAAACCCCACAAATTTTTGGGGGGAATAGAGCTTTGCTGAGATGAGAGCTTATGGTGTTGCAACTCTTTTGCCCTGTCTGAGCTCTCACTGCCATTCAAGGACTACAGTAAACTTTTACAATGGGTTGTCAGTCTTAAAATATACAACACTAGCAAAAGATTTGTAGTGCATTCATGAAACTTCCGATATTGCCAAATCATTTAGCAATTTCATATAGCATTTGGTAAATTACTTTGAAAGATCTCTTACTTCGTAAAACATTACAAAATGCGCAGAGTTCAGAGAGGCCACCTGGACAATGTTCCCAAGACAGGATCAGATATGGCAGCAATGTTTCGATAGTATACAGGACACTCCTTGTGACTTCATAGCATACAAAAGAGAGCAGCAATGTTCTCTTGTTCCAGGGAGAGCAAAATGAGCGAGTCAGAGACGTGGTAAATAACTCACCATAGTGTAAGTGACCTTTGTCCTTTAGCAATTTTACCAAGCACAGCTTGTGCTTAAAGTCTGAAAGAAGCTAACGAGCTGCAGGACAAAGCAAGCCTAATCCAGTGGTTACGAATGCAGACTAACCTCCTACAGCACTGTGCTTTAGCAGCCCAACTTCTGCACTTGAAGATATTCCAAGTCTCAAAAATTCTGAAATTGTAACTTATCTATCTAGGGGCCAGCTTTGTAGCTAGTGTGAACTGATTCTCAATTCCTTATGAAAAGATTACCAGAACAGTTTACAAAATGTGTAAAAGACTACAAATAACATTGAAAAGGAACCCATTTGCTCCAGTCCTAGACTGAACTTGGTGGGGATTACACCATTTTGAATAAAGGAAAACACATCTTCAAACAATCTAATGGCTGTAAAATATAATATCCTAGAAGAGTTCAGCTGGAACGGGTGTAACAAGGATCACCCAGCGCAGCCATGATGCCAAGTCAGGGCCCAGACGAGCGAGGACTTTTTCACTGTACTAGAGCATACAGCAAACTAGATCCAAAGGGTGGCACGCTGACTGAATAAGCAGGAAGTATTAAAGCAAATTAATTTTCCTCAAAATGAATTATAGTATCTGTCTACTATAGTGATAATCCATGCACTAGAAATAGTTTATAAAACCAGTAAAGGGGAGTGATTTTCTAGTTCTGTAATTCTGTTTCTTGCAAAGTAGAATTCTGCTACTTTCACTAGCAACCTGTTCCGCAGAACATTGTTTTCTTCAGCATTATTAAGGGTATTTGCATTACCCAGCTGTAGGCTGTAACAGGATCAATGCAGACAGCACTCACTAAACAGAGCTTTCCCTTTTACTAACTAGCAAAAACATCTGTGATTAAGATTGCTTTCCACTTCAGCTGAATCATAACAAAGAAATTAAAAATAAGAATTAAAAATGGGCCTGTCCACTGGAACAATTCTTATGAGAATTTTTGTTTCTAGAAACAAATGAAAGAAAACACCTTTTATGCAGAAACAATTTTAATAAGATCAAAGCGTACAAAAAACTATTGGAACAAATGTTAGATGAACAGGAAACTATAGAGCAATTTTGGCCTCACTGGACAATGTATTTATGTACATATATAATTGTTCATCCTGTATGGTTATTCTGTCCATTCCACTGCTGTCCCAAATGTAGGCCTTGCATGTTTCAGAAAAGCCTGCAGCTAAGAAATAGTTAAATTATCTTTTACTGACTTGATTCACACATTTAAAACTTCACCCAATTCAGGGTTTTTTTAAAAATTTTACTTGCCAGTCATGTTTTACAGACAACATTGTACCACTTAGCTTTGTTTGATGTAACATTTTAAAGAATATTTGCTAGTCACATGATTTTCATTAGATGTTTAAAACACCACAACTGGGAAAAAGTTAATTTGTCCAAAAGTACAGTCAAAGAGGCTAGAAAGATATTTTAAAACCATCAATTGAAAGCCTTTACTGTATCATAGTCACTTCAAGTGTTGTAAAGTAGTTTTCCACCATCTTCAGCTTTTCTTCAGAAAGCAGGTTTTCTTGCTTCAATTGTCTAATAAGAGCTTCCAAGGACCTGAGTCTCCCCAAAGTTTTTACCTCCTGCATTTCAAGTAAAGTTATTTTAGAGTGGAGTTTTGAAATTTTTTGCCAAAGGTGATCTCTGTCTATGTCTTGTCTGCAGTATGAATGCTCAGTCTGCAGTATTTCATTTCCGTCATATTCAGTCATTTCTGTCTCCTCTGTGTCAAGAAACTCTTCCTTAACAGGCAGGAAAGAACTATTTACTCTTTCAGGCTCTTCTGGACTCTCAGCTGGCATAATAATAGCAATGACAGACTCTTCACTTCCACTGAACTGTTCAATAGTTTGTGTGACTGTACTCAGCAAAACTGCATCTTCAGTTGTCTGCACTTCAGCAGAACAGACCACGTGAGGGACAGAATTTTCAACTGCATAGTCAGCAACTGACCCTAAAGCATTGTTCAGTTTCAGAGACGAATTCAAGTAGTCAGGGTCTGTAAATTGCAGGACTGTAGCTGTACAACCTCCTGAATCCTCTAAAGAAGTATGAACACTGGTAGCCTCCATGCTCTGGACTGCTGCTGTCATTAGGACAGGATTAGGCTGATGTACGTACTGCTTAGATGAACTATCAAGAACGAGACTGCCTGCCTGAAAGCCACCTTCATCTGGAAGCTGCAGGTTTTGAATTTGTAAAGGTTTACTCAGTGCAGTTGAGCAAACCACTTCTGCTTTTTCCTCTACATTTTGTGCAATTACAGAATTTTTCTTTGGTGTACAAGGTTCAAGTGGTACAGATACTTTCCCTGGCAAAACATTTGTTTCTTCCTGGTCTTCTTTCTGTACCTGTTGTGAACTGTTCTGAGAAGAATCTTTTTCCTGGAGGAGAAAAAAAATAAAAAAGAGAATCACCACATTGTAACAAGAAAATCACTGAGCATTAAAAACTTAGGCAAATCTAATTTCATAGCATGGTACTGCAAAAGGACTAACTTAAATGAGCACTGTTTAAACATTACATCAGAGGCCCAAGAATTCAGGTAAGCATTTTCCACAACTTTGCTTCAGGCCCTACATGTTCCAATACTATTTTAAAGCTCTAAAAGCAATCATAGTGTTTGGGTTTTTAGTTTTGTTGCTTTTTTTTTCTTATTGTGGTTTGGGGTTTTTTATTTGTTTTATTGTGGGTTTTCTTCAAACTCTAAAGAATTTGGACTGTTTTACACAAGATACAGTAATTATTCTCATAAGAAATTTAACACTTTCTATAGCTTCTGTAACTTCCAGTTAAAAAAAAGATATTAAACCTCCACTCAAACTAGTGGAAGTTGTTCTTCCTTTACATTATGGAATCACATACCTGTTTTGTGCCAGTCCCGCTGACAAACTGTTTTGATGGACAGGTATTCTACTTTTTAAATAAAATATGATTATCTGACAGATTAGAAAATCCATATTACATCAACAGTTAGTTAGCTTCATACTACAAAACAAAAAAGAAGATAGAAATATATTACCTCATCATCTGGGGAAGAGAAAATAGTTGGCACAGCAGTATTTTTCAAGTACCGTATCCCCCATCGCACATCCAGGGAATCGGGGGTAAAATGATCACTGCAGAGGAGCTGGTGCTTACTTGGAGTCCAGGAATCTCGCTTCATATTCCGCAACCATTTCTCAAGTCTCTCTTTATCATGAAGTGGAAATCTTTTTAAAGCAGTGGAAAAGACAAACAAGAAAATATACAAAAAATGCCATTATTGTTGTCTTTGTTTTAAGTAAGAATATCTCATTGTTACTTAGATGGTAGCCTTCCTTTAGAGAAGATTAAAATAACATTTTTTTCAAAAATTTTAAATATTAGATGCTAATCTGGATGTCTAACACATTAATCCAATCATTATATAAATTACTTCTAGTTGGGTGTTTGCTCTCGAGTTCAGAAGCAGAATTTCTGATTTTTGCTAGGCAAGGGTTTCAGAATCCACGGCCAAGGTGTTTTGAAAGGTTTGATACTACAACACTTGCTCAGAAAGCAGTTCTGCTGAAGGGAGATGAGACATAATGTAAAGAAAGTTAAGACTGGTCCTCATTTTATTAATAATATTTCTAGGGTTTCTAGACACAACTAGTATTTTCTGTTTAACAGAGTACCTCCTAATACATGCCCCTCTTTGGATTATCAGATAATTTGGCAATACGAGTATTTCCAATACAGGATTTAAATTTGTGTTTCAGCAATTAAACTTTCTCACAGTGTTAGGAGCCTACATCATATTTATAATTTAGAATTAACTTTTCAATCATCTAACCTACCTGAAAAGGAAAATGACAAGTATACACACTAATACAAAAAAAAATTGACTTTAAAAATACATGCAAATGGTCAGACAAATTACATGAGAAAGAGAACTAAGTTAAAAGGAAAGTGCGTGACGATATGTAATTTACTTAATGTGCAATACACAAATTAAAGGGAAATTAAAGGCTTACTACGATGCATGCCCAGTCAAGAAGTGATGGTTACAGGAACATGAACGTTCAGAGCACTCGTCTCTCACCTCTTCTCAGACAGGTATCAGGGTATTTGAAATGTGCTTCTACATTTCTCTGGTCCCTATCAATTTTATTTTAACTCTAGCACATAGCCACATATGATACATAAACCATAAGTTGAATTCTGAGCACTGTTAAGTGACTACTGTTCAGAAGACAATATTCCTCACGAGCAACAATAACTACAAAGGAAAAATCTCCATTTTTGTGATCCCACCCTCAAATCCCTGAAGCTGCAGGTTTCCTCCAAAAGCTACACATAGCAGCAGACCCTTATGCAGGCCCTGTGTTCCAAAACTGCAAGCTCAGGGGATTTTGAGAGAAAGAGGGCAGAAATTCACAGCATAAAGGTGCATGTCTTTTCCCCTTCCCCAATCTTTTGAATTTGTTGCCATGTAAGTCTTCAAATTACCAAGGAAACAGAGCAAGTGTTGGATGCATCCAGCTCTGCCTATCTGCAGGAATGCAAGGAAAAATGCTGGTAAGAACACAGTAACCTCAGAAGGACAAGTCAGAAGCTCAGGCTTTTTAAATCCTGTCTGCTTAGATCACATACACCCAGTGGCAGCATTGCATGTATGACAGAGCACGCTCCTTGGTAACACAGCTTAGCCTGGGTGTTACTACAGAGGCCCAAAAAAGTCTCTCAGGAAGACGATAGCTTCCTTTCATTGAAGGTCATGTCAGGAATCACACCCTCCAAGAAAACCTTGAGAATACTTGTTCCCACTGCAGTTACCCTCACAAGAGCCACTGCTCTACCCAGACTCAACCAGCTTCAGCTTCAGATGGAAAACAAAATAATCTGTAGCAAGAGAAGGGCCTGATAGCGAAAATTGTTATTTTAGCTTAAAGGCAACTTTGCTAAAACCTGCTCATGCTTCAACACCCCCTCACTAATCAACAGAATCTGTTCTCTGGTGTAAACAAGACACAAAAAATGGGGAAATGGGAAGAGGAAGTGGACAGAATTTATTTAGCAGCTGCCATCACTACACAAGTCAGAGAAGTGAAGAAATAAAACAAAGAAGGGCAGTTAAGCCAGCTGAGGTTAGGTGACAAAAGGCTTGGAAGAGGCTCAGACCCCAACCACAGAGCAGCAGAGGACTTCAGTGGTGGTAAGAGGCAAAGGAATGAAACTTGAAATTCATGTCAGCAGTAGTCACTAAAATAAGGCAAGAGAAATCAATAAATCTCAGCACTCCTTCTGCAAGGGCATGAAACTCAAAATGCAGCTCAACTCAAAGGCCAGATAAAACAGCTACGTTTTGGCAATCACCTCCATACTGATGCCATACATTTGAATATAAACATGTCTCAGTGCTCAAACCTGTTTTGATAATCCACGTGACACTCACACTCTCTAAAGCACACGGGAAAAGAAATTATTTTCATGATTGTTTTATGATAGATTCCATAGTAGAAATGTGTCAGGGAAATAAGCTTTCCTTCCATCTAAAATAAAATTTCTTTCAAAGCAGTCTTCCTGTTCTTCCTGTAAGTCTTCCTACACAGCATTCCTGATCTTGGAATAACTATGACTAATCAGAAACTGAAAGAAAATGCAATTTGAGGCATAAATTTTACCAAAACAGATTTTGAGGCTAATTGTGAAATTTTTTGTTTTCAAATTTTTCTTAAGTTGCTTCTGTTGACAGACGGTTCCATACTTTTATTCAACATAAATACTTAGTTACCTGCAGTGTGCTTCTCTCAGGATTGTGAAATACTGTTTGTAACTCACCACCCTGGGAGGCGATAGCCACGTAACCACAACAGTGCAGAGGTTACTGCAGGCCTGGACGGCGACTGCTCCACGCAGTAGATCTGCAGCTAACTCAGCTGCTTCCAAATAACAAGCAGTGCCTCTGTTCACAGCGCAGGTAAGTTAATAATTCTAGTGGGAAAGTTTAATTTTAAGAAATCATTATATATGTTTGCTTGCTTACTCTTCCGGATCCTTCTCTTGGCATGTAAATCGTCATACACAAGACACTCATTAAGCCAAAGCCTCCCCTACTGCCTGCCCTGCTGGAACATCGCTTCCGTAGAGGCAGCAGCCAACAGAGTCAGAAGCGCAAATTTTATTTTTCCGTCGAATCTCCTTGCTCGTCACTTCACAGACGCTCCGCACCTATTCCAGAGTCAGACGCTGCCGTACCATCGCCCCCTCCCTCAAGTTCCGTCCGTCTTGCGGGAGGGACGGTGTGTGTGATTACGTCCCAGCTGCCAGCTCCTTACTCCCTACACTCTCCCTTCCCCCAGGGGGTCTGCGTTGTTTCCCTCCAGCCTCCCGGGACCAGGCGGGGTTCCAGGGCGACCGCCAGCGCAGTCGACCCGTGGCGTTGAGTCTTTCTCCCATTTGCTCCCGCGGAGGGGCTCACTACCACCCCCACGGCCAGCGCTGATCCAGACCCTGCCCCGCTCCGCGCCCACTCACGGGTAGAAGCTGAGCTTGCGCTGGTCCTTGGCGTTCTGGCCGCCGCGGTTCTTGCAGTGGGTGGCGGCGCAGTACCGCGGCATGGCAGCCACCTCGGGCCGGGCCGGGC
>WEZZ01006636.1:30502-40761 GCA_013400585.1 Chloropsis cyanopogon
GGCGGGAGCGGCGCTGGCGCTGAGGTGAGGGCGGCCGAGAAGGGCCGCGGCTCCCGGGTGAGGGCTCCGGGAAAGTGGAAGGTTGCTGAAATGGGTGGAGTGAAGGCGAGCGCTGAGGGGTCGGGGGGGAGCGCTGGGAAGCTTGGGGGCAGCGTGGGAAGAGAGGTGGGGGGCGGATAGAGGAGCCGCTGAGGCTCGGCCCGGAGCATTTGTTTGCGGTTCGGGCCTCTCTGGGCCGCGCTGCGGTGTTTCCCAGCCGGGCTGCGCTGGAGCTGGGACAGCGTCGCTAAGGGAGGCTGTTAGCGGCTGCCCGGCTCCGGCCTGGCCCCGCCCGATGGTGCGGTCCGGCTCCAGCGAGGTCTTCAGGGGTCTGGATAGGCAGGGTGATGCCAGGTTGATTCCTTCGTTTCCCTGTGCTCCAGGGCAAGATTCAGGAACCTTCTGTATTTGCTTTCGAGTCAGTATAGGAGAGGCCAAGACAAGTACAAGCCCCTCCGTTTGACAGACTTGCTTGTAGCTGCTTGAGGACTAGAGAACTTGCTTACTCATCATTTTAGTCGTGGTAGGAGGACCAAGAGAAGACCTCGGTAACTTCATTACTCTTAGTAAATTGCTTGCAGAGATAATTACAGGACGTGAGCATTCCGCAGGTTAGTGTATAGCAATTCTGTAATGAAGGCAGTAGCAGAACACCAGTGATGCTCTGTGTTCTCTGAGTGCGTGAGACTTTGAATAGAAGCATTTATCCAAGATTTTGGTTAATTACTTTCAAAGAAGGATGAAATAGGGTATTTGTGTTTCAGGATGAAGTAGCTTCTTATTTTCTAAATCTGACAGATTTTATTCAAGGTACGTCACCCTCAAACATTGCTTCATTGTACAGCTGTTGATAAATGTTGATAAACTAATGAAAAAGTGACTGTTATCACCTCTGCAGTACTTTGCATAAACATCAGACGGTGCACCTCTTATACAAAGGTGCATGGTAGTTGGGATCTGTACCTGCTCACCCAACAGAGCTAAATAGTTAATATGTGGCATCTCTTACTTCACTGACAGATGAACCTAAATAAAGTGCATAGATCATTAATAGAAGTGCTCATTATGGTCTGAGCTTAATGTGTACAGAGTTTATTTAATTCTGGAATGTGGTTTAAGTAGCTACAGCGTATGGCCTGGAAAGTGCAACTTACGGTCCCTTTTTGATTGAGAAACAGAGGGTGAATAGACATAAGCAAAAAAAGTATTTAAAAGAGACTTTGTTTTGAAAAGGATTGTAAAAATAGCTGAAGTAGTTGACAGTAGCAACACTAAGATACTGACAGCATAAAAAGTAGGTGTTTTCTAAAAGGTGAATTGAATAATTGACAGTATCTAAATATAAAACTTGCTCTCTCTGATAACCCTATGAAATTTAAAATGCTGCTTATACTGGAGTTTTATTTGTATTTGGTTTTTATTTACATCTTATTCTTAAATTTGAGTTCGATTGATTTGTTCACGGGCAGCATTAAATCTGTCTTGGCTAGTTTAAAAATAGTGAAACTTAAGTCCCATTTTTTCCTATGTTTTAGAAATCAAATATAGCAAAAAACTTCATGGCAGAACTCCTAATGTAAAGAACTGTAGAAAGAAAAATTCAGGTGCATTTTGTTATCAAGAATAACACAAGTTGAGATGGTTAGCCAGAGCAGAAAACCTGAAGGGCTGACTTGATGATCTCTGGCTCTCGAGAGCTTTGAAAGAGGGGTTTGCTCCTGCTGGAGGACATGAGCTGTTCCTTGTGCTCTTCGCAGTGCTCACAGTAGGAGCAGGATGGTTGGCCTTAAGAGAGCGCAGCAGGTGATTGTGCAAGCGTGGTGCAGGTGTGGGTTAATGGAGTAAATAAAAACAGTCACATCTGAGATGAGCACGTGTCTGCAGCTGTAAAGCACAGACGGGAGGAAAGCATGTAAGGACGTACGTGTGTGTAGTTCTTATTGCCCAAGTGGTAAAATTTCAGATTGGTGAAGCGGTGAGAGAAGATTTGTGCGAAAACTTACTACTAAAAACAGGTCTGATATTGCACATGAAGAATACTGGAAATAACTGTCCATTTGGTATCAAAGTACAATTTATTTCAACTGCTGCCCCTTAACACTTGATATCATGCAGGCTGCTGGCCAAATACATGCCTAAGAGGGCATGGCTAGATTAATCTTGCAAGCCTTTTGCTCTTGTCTCACAGCATTCATTTTAGCCCCCTGACTTGCCTATTAGAAATGGTATTCCTTTTATCCATTTTTGGTCCTTGTTTTTTAATTTTGTTTAGAGGGAATTGATTTGAATTAGAGGTAAATGTTTAATTTTCATATGTATCAGGTATTCAAAGGTTTTGAATTCTGCCTGACAAACATTGGGTCCCATGCTGGCTAGCCAAAAGTATTCTGACTTTATTGGTGCTCAGACTGTAAGTTTGTTTATTCAGCTTTCAGGGAAGTAACACCAGCCGTCTCTGAGTTGTTCTTACATTACATTCAAGTCTGTGTAATCTGGTGGCGGGGACATGTTACATCTGGAACGTTCAGGGTCTTGTCATACATCCTTCTGGTCAGCCAGCATTCTGTCTTTGAACATTTGCCTTTCTGCGCTCTGTGTTTTAAGTGTAATACGCACAGGCATGTTATGTGTTTTCACCTTCTAGTAGGAACAGCTCACCCTGTCCTTCATGAAAGTCATGAGACATCATGTGACTATGTGGAACTGTTTTTTAAATCATTTATATATGCCACAATTTTCCCCTAAGTTCTCATGTATTTGTTTCAAAATATATCTTTTTGACAGACGAGTTGTTGAAAAAAAAAAAGTTACAACTTTTAATTATTGTTGAAGCTACTTGTCTTGTATAAAAGACTTTTTTTTGCCTTCAGTCCAACACTGAGGGTTTCATACATAAACTTTTCTATGCAGTGGTATTTATCAGATGAATTCTTTGATATCAAAGATATGGTAGGTGTTTTCCTTTATCATGCAGTCTGATATGCAGATGAGCTAAGCCAGCCTATTGTTAAATAGAGGAAGTGTGCTTTAGTTGACTGAACTCTGGAAATGAATGATCTGCTCTTCCTCATGCTCACCTTAGGCTGGTTAAACAAACTGAAGCTGAGCATGAGTGTGTGATAGTCTTGTCTTCCTGCACCTCACGGTCATCTCTAGGCCAGCTGTGTTTTCAGGGTCCTGCTGTTGCACCAGCTAATCAGTGACTTGGCCTTCTAGTAGGGTCAGTTTTTGCAGCCTGTGCTTAGTTTGGAGCTGCTCTGTTTGTGGTCTTAGAACTCAAGGATTGATGTAAAGCTGGTTCAGGTATGGCAGTGTGAAATGTTAGATGCAATGAAATGTGCTGTGTGTTTACTTTTGCAACTTTGTGTGACAGTTAAGTGTGAAACAAAGACAAACACAGAAGTGGCGGTTATGCGTATGAAATGTCACTTTGCAGTATTTTCACTTGCATATTCTGTGACTGTGAAAACAGTGTGGTGGAGTTTGAGTTTGACATGTGTAAAACAGGGGGCTTACAAGTCTGTCATTGACTCCTGACGCATACTGGTCTTCCTCTGCCAGCCTACGGTTGTAACTAAGTTGTTGTGGAATGTAAAACAACTCTCGTTCTTCAAGTATGTTTCCTTTTCTTTTTAGGAACTGGAGAAATGGCCACTACACAATCTGTCTTCACATTTGCTCTCTGCATTTTAATGATAACTGAATTAATACTGGCTACAGAGAGCTACTATGATATCTTAGGAGTTCCTAAAAATGCGTCTGACCGTCAGATTAAGAAGGCATTTCACAAGCTGGCTATGAAATACCACCCAGACAAAAATAAGAGTCCTGGAGCAGAAGCAAAATTTAGAGAAATTGCTGAAGGTAATATACACTATCTTTTGTCTTAATAATTTGATACATGTATTATATTTATAATCTAAGTGCATTTTATTTTACTGAATAAGAGGTAAAAAGGGGTTTTTTTCTGAATTCCACTTAACTGCTGTCAGATGTCAAGCATCAAAATCTGAGTTGCTTCTGTGTTCTTGCACATAGGATCTTGCACATCTTTTTACACAGTTTATGCATTTCTGCTTATTAGGCTTTTGACATCTTCTTCTCACAAAAAATACTTGGTAGTAGGACAGCTGGTTGTGCAGTCGGTTAATTTTTATCTTTTGTTTCATAAGATCCAGCTCAGGATTACTGCCAGGGCTTCAGGGGTGTCTAACAGCAACCTTGCAGTACCTACGGGGAGATCATGAGAAAACACGCAGTGGGGTGGTTCATGGTGGGAGTACAGGAGACAGCAGGTGCAAGAGGTTCCAGTGGTTAAAAGGAAAAACTTTTTTAACCTTGAGGACAATGGTTGGATTTGAGGATCTCGGAGTTCTTTTCCAGTCTTTGCAATTCTGTGATTCTGTTCTACAGGCCAGTGTTAGAACAGATTGCCTAGAGAGGTTGTGCAGTCTCCAACTTAGGACACTTTTCAGGAATGACTGGGTAAAGCACTGACTAACCTAGTCTTATCTCATAACTGACCCTACTTTGAGCAGGAGGTTAGAGAAGAGACTGAGGTCATGTCTAACTTGAACTGTCTGTGATCCTACAAATACAACACTTGTAAGTATCATGTGATAAAATAAAATGGTGCAAGTGGATAATCAAGAACAGAAAGACTTGCTGAAAAATAAGGTATACCCACTTCCTGCAAGGTATACCCATAGCCCTGTAGACTCAGGTATAACATCCATCTGTTTAGTTCTCTAAGCTAAATGGGATTTCTGGCTTTTACCTTTTTGTCTGCAGAAGAGTTATTTTGAAAGAAAAGTACTATAATGTTAGTAATATAATATAAAGTTAGTAATATAATGACAGGGAACAGCAGCCTTGTTAGTCACTTACTGCAGTTCTTAGCACCTATTACAGGAGGAAGTAGGAACTCTTAAATGTTGAATTATATAGAATAATTGCAAGTCTTTGACAGGTAAGAAAATAAAAATGAGTTTTTAAAATACTTAGTTATCAGAATGGGTTTGTTTCCTGTTGGAGTTTCTGCCTTGGAATGCCAGTAACTGTAGTTCTAAATCAAAGATTGGAGGGAAATCTAATTTAATTTTGGGTATATCCAGTCACAAAATCTAGGTTTATTGCTGAACTTCTGAAAAATTGAGAATTGGCACATGCTGAAATTAATTTTCTTTATCTCCTCCATGTTTATCTTGTTGCTTGTAACTGGTGTAGCCAGAACCTGCTGGGTGGCAAGTAGCTTTGCAGACATTGCCCTGTGTTTCTCTGATAGGAGCGCAGTAGATCCTTTAGGCAGAGCTCCTAACCCATCCTTCTTCCTTCAGGCTTTCTGATCACCACCTCTCGTTCTTATTTTGTTTCAAATCTAAACACTAATATTTATTGGTAGTTAAACTGTGTTGTATTATGTGTAACTTGTCCTCATAATATAGCTGTGTTTATTATTGTAAATAGTTATTTTGATGCAGTTTATTTCAGTTTGGAGACAGGTAAATAAATGTTGAGCTCTTGATTGGGCTTGAACATTGAAAATCTTGTTTGAAATTTCTTTGGTTCAGGAAGAGTGGGAGAGAAAGCTGCTGTTCTTTGTATTTGTTTATGGTTTTCTTCTTTTCTGTTTTTAAATGGAAATGAACTGTAACTTCTTTTTTTTTATTTAAACATGAATAGCATATGAAACATTGTCAGATGAGAATAAACGAAGAGAATATGATCAGCTTGGCCGTCATGGAGGAAGAGGAAGTAATGGAAGCCCGTTCCATCAGTCATTTAATTTCAACTTCGACGATCTGTTCAAAGACTTTGACCTATTCAGTCAAAACTCGCGGTCCAAAAAGCACTTTGAAAATCACTTCCGAAGTCATCGGGAGGCTCATAACCGGCAAAGACGTTCTTTCCAAGAGTTCTCTTTTGGAGGTGGACTGTTTGATGATGTGTTTGAAAATATGGAAAAGATGTTTTCATTCAGTGACTTTGAAAATGCACACAGACACGCGGTGCGAACTGACGCCAGGTTTCACGGATCCAGCAAGCACTGCAGGACTGTCACTCAGAGACGAGGAAACATGGTCACCACATACACCGACTGTTCTGGACAATAATGTTTCCTTTCTGCTAAACTTTTCTTTTTTAAACATCTTCATAATCTTTCTTGGTTTTGTGCTAACATGGAAGAAATTCTCTGAACTGTATTTTCTAAAAAACACTTAAACTACTATAAAGAAGTTGTAGATGAAACTAATCTTCAGAATAGAAACAACATGCTGTTGGGAAGTAAATGTGTCAACAACTACTTAAAATGGGGGAGAAATAATCTCATGTGACAGAAAAAAAAATATATATTTCAGTTTAGTAAACACTTTCCCTAGATTTGAACACAAGATATATATTTTTCATTTCAGAAATGTAATATAATTTTTTTCATATAAGCCAGTTCAGGACTGATTGAATTACTGGTGTGTGGATTGAAGCAGAGGAGGTACTTTAATTTTGATGTTCTGCTTTTTTTTTAATCATTTCTTTCTGAGATTGCACTTGCAGTTTTTGCCTGATACAGATTTACTGTGCAAATTGCATCATTTACACAAAATAGCGGCAGAAATATGACTTCCCTGGGTCTTTGTTACTCTCTCTTGCATTGCAAAAGTATTAGTAAAACCCTTTCTTTTTGAAGTTGGAAAATAGTGAGGGGATATGTTAAGACTGTGAGTGATGTAGGAATTAGTTTTACTTCTGAATTGGCCTGAAACAATCTTAGAATTTGAACAACCCTTGACTTATTTAGGGGATATAGGGATGTTCATGTATGTAAGTTTGTGTGCACACAAAGTTTTTGTTTTGGTTTTTTTTCCATGTCCTTCTACAATGCAAATATCTCTCTGATAAGGTTTGGAAGGGCACACCCAAAACACTCTTTTTTTATGCTTACTATATTACCACGTGTGCAATGTACTTTTTATAACTCACTTTATTGAACTAAACTACCCCTCTGAGATCTTAGGAACTTCAATAAGATAAGCTTGCCAACAGATCTGTGGTGTTCCTGAAAGGGTCTAAGTAAAAGCTACAGTGTTTAGATTAATAGATTTATTACCTGTCAGCAGGAATTTTTCAGCATTCTGATTTGAGAGGTAAATTCTTAGTCTAACCACAGAGTAAAACAAAATTACAATCCTTATAGTCACCCAATGCCCTGTGGGGCTGGAAACTGCAAATAAGGACAGTACTAATGGGTATTGATTTTAGCACCATGGAAACCCACAACCAGTGTAAACTAAAAACAAAAAGGAAGAAAACACCACGAGAAAATGCTGCACAACAAAACCCCCAAATACTTTAGCTGATGTCAATCAAAAAGTTCTGTTGTAACTCAGTTTAACTAGTAACTTCTGTTTAACTAGTCATACAGGTTCAGTATGTTAAATTGGCTGTCCCTTAACTGGGAGGTAAGAATTTACCTTTCAGTTTGATTGCATGAGCAAAATAAGCATTTTAACTAGCAGTGTTCTGAGTTCTTAAAATCTGTATTAAGAGATTTAACCCTTTGCTTCTCGGATGGATATTGAAAGCTGCCTATTTGCTAAGGAACTTCAGCCTTCCCCTCAAGTGTCCGTATTATCGCTTGTTCAGTTTTCATTGCCTAATCCTTGGAATGGATTGTTGAGCTATGTTAAGTGCTTTTCCTTTTCCATGTTCTTCTTTATTTATTAATAGACTAATACCTCATATATGGTCTTTATTAAAAGCCAGTAATTTGTGCAACATTATCGGAATGTGCAATATTCTTATAGTAAGAAAAGTGCTGGATTGAGTGTGTTTGTTTTTTTTCACCCTTTTCTGTGTAAGTAGAGATTTTTGTTTCTTCTGTATAATTAATATATGATTGAAGCAAAGGTTGTACTTAGTGTAGATTTCTGCATTCGTTTTCTTTAACATACTCCATTAGTCCTGTGCATGAATCAAACTGTCTGCCCAAATCATATCAAATGGGCATCCAAGTGAACAAATTATTAACTTGAAGTTATGAATTACTTTCTCTCACAAAGATTAAGTATTAAACATGAGAATATTGGTGAATGTCCTTTGGTGGGAGGCAACTCTAGAAGTGGGATGCACAGGTAAAATATTAATGCCTTTCTTAGTCTAGTGAATATTTTATTAATTAAAAAAAAATTGGAAGTAGTAGAATGAGCAATTAACTTAGATCCCTTCCTGAACTCTGAATTAGAGGGAAAGAAAGCTAAAATGAACACTATAAATTGTAGGAAACACATTTCCCCCCAAAACCTCAAGTCATTTAGGTGACATACATGTATAAGTTCACAATCTTTCGAGCTAAACTTTTAGGTGAAAGTAAGGGTCATGGCTGCTTCTAGACTAGTTTCCTTCCTAGACTGGTCTCCCCTCCCCTTACACTTAGTACAAAGTGTACTTGTTTTCCTGATCTCTTTAAAGTGTAAGTATGAAACTGATAAGAAAACCAATAGCGTTGCTATTTTTATAGCTGATCCACTGTAAAAAGAAACTTCTGCCTAGTCTATTTTAAATTGATTTAATAATATTTCTTAATTACTTGTTATAGGAAAAACAACAAATGCTTTCCATTATTTCTATGGCTTCTCCAAGTCAACTTTCTGGTTGTTTTTGGTGTTGGTCCTAGTTAAATCCGCAGAAACCAGTGTATGGCTGTCCCTGTGGTTTTCTGTGATGGGTTTGCTTTGAATAGGCTTTAGCTAGGGAAATTCAGGCAGGCTTTCCTCAGCCAAGAGTCTTCACTTTCATGGCCCTCAGAACACAAGCTTGCAAAACATGTTGTGCTTCTCACTTATTCGGAGCTCTTGCACATTCTTTCCCTATTTATAGTGTTTGCTTCATGGCAGGCTCCAGCGGAAGTCCTGGTATAACCTTAATGACACCCCTGACTTCAGAGTTTAGGTGCCATCGTTGATCTCTCTTTAAATCTTACGAAAATACCCAACAAAATAAATTTTGGTTAGATTAGGGTGAAAAAGAAAATCCTGAACAATTTTTTGACAGTAATTTATGCCTATGTAACTCCAAATTATTTAGTTTTTAAAACTACCAAAAAGTGGTTTTTTAATGTTTGTTTTCTTCCCATTATATTTTTGAAACACAATATCTACTGGAGATAAAAGTACTGTAAAGCTAATTAGAGTGCCATTACATTAAACGTGAAAATTAATGGTGTGATGTGTTTGGTGTTTTTTTTTTTTTGTTTGTGTTTGTTTGTTTGTTTGTTTGTTTTTTTGCTTCTATAGCTAGATGGGTAACCAAATTGGAGCGATTTACATGGTGCTTGTGTTTTAGGGAATGTTTCGACCACTGCATTTTCCCTGAATAAGATGATGGAGTTGGCAGGGAGAAGAGAGTGTGGCTGAAGAAAATTTAGTCAATTTCACCTTGTTTGTATTTTTTTGGAGATGCTGGGAATGGGTTGGAGTTAAGGTATTGTGCCTTTAAACATAGCAGGCAAAAAAGCCTGTGCAAAAGGACACTTTTTCTAAGAAGCAGGGGCTGTAAGAGCTGAGAGCTGCTGCCTGGAGCTGATGGGTCACTGCCTGTGCCCCGCCCTGCTGAGGTGTGTGAGGGCAGTATGGCCGGTGCCAGAGGCTTGGAGTGCCACAGGGAATCACAGGTTCTGAAGCCAAGGTCAGGTGCTGTTGTGCTGATTCACAAAGCTCTTGTTTTCTGGGTCTGATCCTTAAAAGGTGGAGAGTATGAAAATTTTGGGATTTGGTTTGTCTCATCTGGTCATTTCTCCTTAGAATCATCTTCCTTGGAACCCAAGCAAACTGTCATCTTAATAATGCAAACCTAGATTTTGAGGACTAAATGTGTTAGAAACAATGTGTGATCTGCACTATATTTTGAGGGTGAGGAGTGTGGGGGTTTTAAAAAATTATTTGTAAATTGAAAACTCCTCAGAAGTGTCTGTTGGGACTTAAAAGCCACGTGTGGAGTTTGTCAGCTGTGCCATGCATGGGGCTCCTTTCAGAATAAAATGCTGTTCAGAGGATTGTTTGGCTCTGGCAGCTGTTGTGGCTGAGCCTGACTGGTCTGCCCTCAGATAGGGTGATTCACACAGCCGTGCTGCTGGCTTCTGTCCTGTGGGCACCTGTTCCTTCAGGAATGGGCAGAGACCAGCTCTGTAGAGGCCACTTAGCAGTTGTGATATCTGTTGACTGTCA